>JAULKM010130921.1:0-19486 GCA_032355605.1 Rubia tinctorum
TGCTTCAAAACTTAGATCATTCTTCACCCTCTACTTTGCTCTCCTTCTTCACTTTATCTTCTACCACTTTGTAAGTGAACTTCCTTCTTCTACCATTCTTAAGAATGGCCTTCTTCAATATTCTACCATCCATGTGAATGGTCTTCTTCTTGATAGTCTCCAAATAAGCTCACAAAACATATATGAATCGACAAAATCATAAAGGTAGGGCACGTTAGACACCAGATTCTTACAAACTAGGGAGATGAAGGAAAATAACCACACAAGGTGATTCTAAACCCCTATTTTGTTAAACACCAAATAATTTAACTAACCACCAACAAAATAATCTAAAAAGGGGGTGTTAATTGAAATAATAAAACATCAAAATAACGTCTCATCAGAAGACATGGCCAAAATAGTAAGAGATGTTGAATAAGGGAACTTAGGAGAGAAAGAAGAACAGAAGGCTGGTGTGGGAGGCTAGAAATGAGGGGATGGGGCTTATATAGGGGGCTAGGCTAGGTCTAATTGGGTTGAAAGGGAGGTCGCATGGATTCATAGGGGGGATCCGTGCCGACACGTGGCATGCCACATAAGGGGGGTCCCTGTTGGGATAGATGTGGCACGAGGCAGCCTCGTGGCGGCACTAGGTGGCTTGTGTCAGGATGTGCAGTCTTCGTGCCAGTGTTTATGTGGATCTTGCGTGGTGCCCTAGTTGCTGTCGTGTCTGTTGGGAATTAATTAAATACAATTTAGCGAAATATCAATAACCATATTCAAGATCTCATGCATGTATTCAATCTGAATCTAACTAAGGGTTTGATTACCTTTGTAGTGTGCGGACAAACATTCAATCACGGAGACAAGAATCCCAGATGTAATTTCTCTATACGTATCCACACAACACAATCAGATCACCTACACCACCGTCAGCTTAGAACGTTGATCAACAAGCAAAGACCCAGTCTTTCTTCTCTTTACTCTGAGGTTTGTTTTCAGAGAATTATTAGATTAGTTTCTAGTTTCTACCATCAGGAACGAACATATTTCTAATAATCTCATACTAAATATTTCTGTAAAAATGATCATTAATATAAGAAACCCTAATCTAAGTCAATTTGGGCCTAGCTCAATTAGACTTAATGATTTCTAAATTCAATTCTCATATAAATACTATCTGAGATCCTAGCACAATATTCATTTCTTTTATCCAATTTGATGCCTTGTGTGACCCTGTAGGTTCAGTCATAATAAGCTGCAAGCCCAATATCATTGATGCTAGCTGATCGAAAGTGGTTTCCAGCTAAACATTCTGATCACTCAACAAAACTGAATTAATTATCTCCGTAATTAATTATACAACTATATATAGAAAATACACATTGACAGAATGACACTATTCCAACAATAGCCTTGTGCCGATGGGCTCTAGCACGACCCGTATGGCGTGGCACGGCCCGTGGCAGGCCCTAGCACAAGGCACCCTTGCATTTTTCTTCCAAAAATCTTCTCTTCCATACCTGAACCCAAAAACACCAAAACCAAGAGCAGTACTATTCCAAATAAAATAGATGACTAGATTTTTCTGAAAAAACACCACCAAAATTTACACTCTCCCAAAATTTTAAAAGAAAATATTTTAAAATAGAAAATATAACATAAAGCATCATATTTTTATTTTCGTCCTCACAACTTATTATTTCATGCATTTTTGGAAACCTAATAAGAACAGTTTGAAGTGTCACCGGAATCACCATCCTTGACACCACCGACTCCCACGTTCTTCTTGACGGGTCTCCACATTATCTTAGGCTTACCCTTAATCTTTAGCGATACATACCAAAGATTCCCATCTTTCTCAATTATAGATATATTCTTGTTGATTTTGGGAAGAGGAAGGGGTTTAGGAGTGATTAATTCCTTAACCCACTTCTTTTTCCATTGCAAGTTAGTGTGCAATATCAGAGGCAAAGTATCTTTAATCACACCAAAAGAAACAAGTTCGTCAACAAGTGTATCACCGCACTGTTCATTCATACAAGATAGAGCATGCAAGGTTTCAATGTCGGGTAACACCTCCTTATCTTCAAGAATCTCATTTAAGACATTTAACATTTTCAATCACAAAATATTCATCATATTGAGAATGTTCCTCACACAAAGTTATGCCTTTCCACACAAGAGAGGTATTAGGCGAATCATGCTTAGACTTGTAATTATCAAAACCAACTTTATCCATGTCATCCTCTAAGTTTAGTGTTCCCGAATGAACATCGATCATAGTCCTTGATGTTTTAAGAAAAGATGTTCCCAATAAAATTGAGGGTGCACCACCATAGTATGCTACATAAAGGACATAGAAGTCCGCTGGAAACACCAATTTTCCCACTCGGACCATCACATCATTCACTAGTCCACGAGGACTAGCTTGGGAGTTATCAGTCATTTGGATGATTACCCTAGTCTCTTTAAGTTTACCTATTTCTTGGTTCTCATAAATGCACATAGGAATGACATTAATAGAAGCTCCATGATCAATCATAGCATTTTAAACTAATTTTCCACCTAAAGAAATAGGAATTTAAAACATGCCGGGGTCATCACATTTTGCAGGCAATTTTCGATGATTAAGAGCGGAGACTCCCCCTATTTTCACTTTACCTACTTTCTTAACTGGTTTATTCCTCTTTCTTGTACATGCGAGTTTCAAAAATTTTGTGTACGAGGGAACATGTTCAATCAAGTCTAAAATTGGGACACTAACCTCCACCTTCTCGAAGATTTTTTGGATATAATAATCATTGGTTGTCGCCTTTGACCTTCCCCCAAGTGCATTAGGGAATGGCGGCGAGAGATTAACCCTCGCCCTGGGTGTTGGAAGCTCCTTGTTGGGTTCCTCCACAACCAATTATTTCTCCTCCAAGTTGGTTGTGTTGATGTCCACGATCAATTCTTCCTATTGAATTATCTCCTTCTCATGCTCATGCACCTCCTTCCCTCTTCTCAACTTCAGAGAGATAACATTTATCGGATTGACCTTCGGTTGGGAAGGAAGCTTGCTAGACTCTTTGGCTTCAAGTTCGCTTACCTAGGTGGCAAGTTGCTTGACTTGAATCTCAAGATTCTTGATGCTTGAGAATGCCCTCGTCCCAAGATCTTCAATCTCTCACCTTGTACACTCACCAAAGATGTCATGTTTCTTGGCCAATTGAGAAATTGCTTCTAGGATTTCATCTCGGTCCAACTTGTAAAGTGAGGCATTTTTGTTCGAAGGCCCTTCTCCCCTCGGATATGGTTGAGGTGGAGCTTGTCTACCTCGTTTGTACCTTTTATTTGGTTCTCCTCGCAGCAACGGAAGTTGGGGTAATTGTTATACCATGGGTTGAATATGTTTGCGTAGAGATGTTAACTTTCTCATTCTTAGTTCCCACAAAACTCTTGTTATTTCCCACTAGCAAACGGTGGCCTATATCCACCATTGTTAAAATCCAATTCCTTAACTTCCTCAAAGTCATCCACCACTGGCGGGCACACATCCATGTGATGATAAAGATTACAAACAAACCCTGCACACTTTTGCATGTTGGACTCCCCTTTTCATGAATTCTTTCATCATGGAGGCAAGAGCTTCGAATCACTCCTCTATCTTCAGGGATAGGGATGGTTCATCCACAAGCTTCACCCTAGACCTTGTACCAAATTGCCTTGTTCCGTTTTCCATATCCTCTAAGAGTGTCATTGCTTTTCTTGGGCTCTTGATGGCAATTGAACCATTTCAAAAGGAGTTCACCATTCACATGTCATCATTGCACAGTCCTTCGAAGAAACAGTAAACCAAGTCTCCCTCCTTGAATGGATGATACGGATAACTAGCCAACAATTTCTAGAACCTTTCCCAATACTCGTAGAGGGACTCGTTAGAAAACTGGGAGATGTTGGAAATTGCTTCTTCAACCCCGCAAACTTTGAAGATGGGAAGTATTTCTCTAGAAATTTGTGCTTCATGTCCATCCATAAGGTGATACAACTGGGTGGTAGATAGTATAACCAATCTTTGGCCAAATCCCAAAGTGACAAGGGAAACGTTCTCATATTCTAGTCTTCCTCTTAAACACCCACCAGCTTCATGATGGTACAAACTAGGTGGACCTCCGAAAAATTCTTGTTTGGATTTTCTCTAGCCATCCAATGGAAATTTGATAAGCAGTGGATCATACTGCGTTTGGTTTCACATGTCACATTTTGTGGTAACGGTGGGAAACTGATGCAAAGCGGTTGGTTCTCCATGTTTGGAGCCATCAACTCTCTCAAAGTGCATTTGTCCACTGCCATTTCTTCTTCATCTACAGCTACCAAAAGTGATTCGTAGTGGGCGTTGTTGTTGGGTGTTCATTTCAAATATATGCAACTTAGCATCAACGATTTGGAGCTTGGATGGAAGAAGACCATAAGCAAGTCACAGGATTACATTCGCGAGTTGAAAGGATTATGTGACCAATAGAATGATCTAATCCAGCAACAACTATACTTGGTTAAAATGATAAGTTAGTAAAGAATTTTTCCGTGAACGAAGCATGCGAGGATCATCAAAAGACTGTAATCATAAATAAGTAGTTCTCTTGAATTGACCAACTATTGGATCATCTGAAGAAGAAGCACGATGAATACGATCACCTTTCCAGTTGTTCTTTGGGATGGCAGTGAGGTTTGATGAACAGTTTGCCTTAAATACCCACCGGCGTTATGAAAATGATTACCTTCATGCTAAATACGACCGCCTTGACTCGTGTGTGCATCAGCTTGAACAAGATTTTTTTGATGACAAAGATAAACTCAATGCCCTTTCTGTAGAGTCTCGTGTCTCCAATAGTTGTGGGGATCTAACTATGAATATTAATGCCCAGAGGATTAATCTATCTGAATTTGTTAGGTCGCACATTTGTCAACTACGGTAGGAGATATGTAATCTAGAGAACTTGAATAAGAGTTATCAAGACACCATGGATATCATGAGTATTCAACTTGATTGTGAAGAATTTGGTCATATATCTGACTTTAAAGCATACTATGCAAAGTATCTTGACGTATGTAGCGAAGTGGTCAAACTCTCCATCATGCTTACTTGCATATGAAATGGCACTATGATCATATTTTATCCGAGGAGGAATATCAGGCTGATCAATCTTGTACTTCTGGTAGTTCTTCTACTGGGCCATCTCGGGCATCGAGGCATAGATAACTTGTTTCTTTGATGTATTAATTTTCTTCTCCAAAATTTTCAAGTACCATCTTTGTACTTCTATTTTGCGTTACCTTTTTATATTCGATGTGTATGCTTGTGAATAATATAAAATGTCATATTTTTTTATATTCAATGTTTTTGCACGTACACCTTTGTATTTCTTTTTGCAAGATCTAAGCTTGTGAGATTGAGGTTGTAAACCTATATTGTGCGAAGCCCAAGATCTATTGCTTGCTTTTGTCGCTCTTTTTTTGTAGGCACGTGTGCCTTTAAGTTTTAAATTTTTTCAAGATCTATAGCTTGCGAGATTGGGATTGTAAACCTATATTGTGCAAAGCCACAAGATCTATTGCTTACTTTTGTCGCTTTTTTTGTAGGCACATGAGCCTTTTTCAAGATCTATAGCTTAAAAGTTAGGTTGTAAATCTATATTGTACGAAGCCGCAAGATCTATTTCTTTCTTTTATCACTTTTCTTATTTTATTATTCATACTTTGATAATAACCACAGCTTGTTGTGTTGAGATTGTACAAATTTACTTGTTCGCGGTTGCAAGATATGATATTTGGTTTTCTTTGCGATGTGTCATGTTTTGCTACATTTTGCTAGTGTTATTGTAGATTTTTCATAAAATGTAAGTGAACAGTACTATGGGTGATTTTTCCCAAAAAAAAATTTCTGATATTGATTATGTACGGTCGTGATAATATAGCGCTTGAAAATAAATGATAATGCCAACGATGAAAAGGCCGCCAATGATCATATCATGGCTCCTGTGCAACTAAGCTTTTCCTAGCGCCTACTAGCGATCTAAACATAAAACTTCCTTAGGTTGATCACATACAAAGTGTTCAGGATGCTACTACCATCCCATCTTTCTAGCTTGTAGCAGTAACATCGGTGCATTTTCGTTACCTTGTACGTGCCTTCCCATTTTGGGTAGAGTGTTCCTTTCTCTTCTGCCAGACTTATCTTATTCTTCAGCAGCACAAGATCGCCAACTTGAAACTATGTCTTCTTGACTTTCTCATAATATGCTCGGACCACCTTCTCCTTGTACATTGCCTCTGTGATCGTTGCATATTCCCTTGTATCCTCAAGTTCATCCAAATCCAATCTCATCATATTGGGATTATGGCATTCATTGTATTTTTCCTCTAAGGCTTGAGTTATTGATTTCAACTAGTATTACTACCTCATGACCCATAAACTAGGTTGTGCAATGTTTCTCCAGTGGGTTGTGTATCTTATAAACCCTTCCATAAAGTGTTGGGTATCTCATAAACCCTTCCAACTCGCTTTCCTTCCAATCGTTTTTGAATTCTTTGGACTAACGTTCTATTATTTACCTCCACTTGGCCATTAGTTTGGGGATTAGCTACATATGTGAATTTCTGCACAATCTCTAAATTCAAGCACCACTCGGGGAAGGTTCCACTTGGGAACTACGTCCGTTATCTGTCCGATAAATTATGTTTTTCCATACAAACTTTCTTTTTGCTTCTGCCATGACTCTTCCCAATGGCTTCGCTTCTACCCACTTCGTGAAATAATCAATTGCTATGATTAGTAACATTGCATTACTAGATCCATCAGGGAAAGGTCCAACCAAATCAATTCCCCATTTGTCAAATGGCCAAGCTCCATAGATCCCCGTTAGTGTAGCTTGTGGCTTATGTGATACCAACGTGTTAATTTGATAACTTTTTCACTTTAGCACAAAGTTTAGAGTATCGTTAAACATTTTCGGCCAATAATACCCTACTTGAATTATCTTCTTTGTGATTGTTTGAGATATTTGATGCATCCCACATAGTCCCTCATGAACTTCATTCATGATTTTGTTTGCTTGGGATGGTCATAGACACTTTATCCATAGAGATAAGAAACCTTTTTTGTATAAAATTGCCCCCACATAAACTTAATTGTGTGATCTTAACTTTAACTTTCTGGTCTATATTCTGTCTGCTAGAAATTTTCCCATTTCTAAGTAGTCCCTTAACGGCGCCATCAAGTTCGTTTCTTCTTCCTGGACCATTGATACAGTTGTTGTGACCATACTCCTGACCAGTATGCCCTCTACATTCATATCATTCTCTCCCAGCAATGAATTGAAGCCAACCGTCGCCAACTTACTTAACGCGTATTCCTTGGTATTTTTGCTCCTTCGAACGTGTTGAATGTCAAAGTATTCAATCTAGTCTATGAGCTGGTGAACTCTCCTAAAATACTTTATCAACTCCTACTCTTGCCCCTCATAATCTCCACGCACTTGCTGAACTACTATCTGTGAATCGCTAAAGCACTTAACGCTCTTAACCTTCATCTTGATTGTAAGGTCCAACCCATATATCAACGCTTCATATTCAGCTTCATTGTTTGTGAATAGGAAATCAAAACAAAGTGAGTATCTGTGTTCTCCCCAATCTAGACTTACCAGTAGCAATCATACACCACAGCCTTTTTTGCTACACCCCCCTCCCCCAACAAGGAATTTCAATGAGATGTCTATCCACTTTGATTTTCATTTGTCTATTCCAATATTTTTTTGTGTACTTGCCTCTTGTGCATCTGCGCTCATCATTTTTGCGATGAAATCTGCTAAAAATTTGGCCTTGATTGTAGCTTGCGGGTGAAACTGGATCTCATACTATCCAAATTCAAGAGCCCATTTGGTCATTCGGCCAGATAATTTTGGCTTGCTCAAGATATTCTTGATTGGTTAGTCAGTAAACACAACTATGTTATGACTTTGAAAAAATCTTCGCAGTCTCCATGCTGAGTAGACTAATGCAAGAGTTAATCTTTAGATTGGCAAGTAAACCTTTTTTGCACTTTAAAGCATCCTACTGATGTAGTATAGTGGCACTTTTCTTTTTTCCTTCTTAACGCACCAAGACCGAACTCATAGATTTTCTTGGAATTTCCAAGTACATGTGTAGAGTCTCTCCTGGCATTCGTGACTGCAGTGTTGCAATGCTTAGAGCTGTTCTTTCAACGAATCATACACTTTCTGAATTTTCTCATTCTAGCTAAACTTATTGGCCCTTTTAATGATGTAAAACAGTAGGAAATCTTTTTTCATAGCTTTTGAGATAAACCTACTAAGTGATACTAGGGATCTCATCAACACCTGCACTTCTTTGACTTTTTGCGATTGAAAGAGGTCGACTATTGCTTGTATCTTTTCCAAGTTATCTTCAATTCCTTTCGAGGATACTTTGTACCCCAAAAAAACTCTTTCGCCCACTCCAATTATGCACTTCTTAGGGTTCAGTTTCATGCCAATCGCGCTTAGTGTATCCAAGGTTTTTTCAAGTCCTGCGCAAACTGGCTCACCATTTTGCTTTTGATTACCATATCGTCAACATGTGCTTTAACATTTTGTCCTATTTAATTGTGAAATGCAGTGTCAATTACTCCTTGATATATTGCACCAGCATTCTTTAGGCTAAATGGCATCTTCACGTAGAGAAACACTCCAAAGCTTGTTGTGAAAGTTGTCTTTTCCACATCTTCTGGATTCATCAGTATATGGTGGTATCCTTTGTACGCATCCAAGAACAATAGGACTTCATATCCTTATAATGCTTCCATTAACTGGTTAATTTTAGGTAATGGATAGCAGTTTTTTGGATATGCTTTCTTAAGATCAATGAAGTCTATGCACATTCTCCATTCTGCATCTGCCTTCTTTACCATCACAAGGTTTGCCAACCACTTCAGATAAATTACTTCCTTTAGGATACTGGCATGGAGAAATACTCTAACCACTTTTTCGATTGCTTTCTGTCTATCACTAGTGAAGTTTCATTACTTTTGCTTAATTGGCTTGATTGAATCATTGATAGAGAGTGGGTAGCTATGTCTGGATTTACTCCTCTCATGTTCTGCACAGTCCATGCAAATGTATCTTTGTGACTTCGCGGAATTTTTGTCACTTTTTCTTTCACTTCACTTGGAAGATATTTTCCTATCTTGACACATTTGGAAGTATCTACATCGTCCAGAATGACAGTTTCGGTTTCCTCTCCGAGATCAATTAGAGGTTCCAATTGCTCGGGTAAGTTGTGCTGACCATTTTCGTTTGTTCAGCATGTCTTCCTTTTCTCATTACGATAACCTTACACTGCCTAGTTGTTTTCTGATTTCCTTGTATCGTTGTAATTCCTGTTGGAGTTGGAAATTTCATCACTTAGTGATAAGGGGACCATATCATTTTTTCTGTGTTCAAACAGGGGCTACCAACGATGGCGTTGAATGAGCTTTGTGCATCTATAACAACAAAGTCACATATGATGGTGCAATTTTTGTCATTCTCACCTAAGGTAACTGGTAGTTGTATGTTATACAAAGGTGTCTCTGCTCGTCTGATAAAGCCTACGAGAGAGGATATAGATTTCTTCTAATCAGTTCCTCTAAATCCAAGTATGTCAAAGAAATTAACTAATAGAATTTCGATCGTACTCTCGTCATCAACAAATACTCTGTGAACTATGGCATATCCAATCATGGCGATAATGACCATCGGGTCATTATTAGGCAAAGCATTGGGAACCGTGTCTTTTTCACTAAATGTTATCGTTTCATCGCAGCGAAGTATTTTGTTTGTTGGTTCTTATGGTGGGGAGTATGTAGCCTTAGTTTTCCAGGCATTGTTAGACAGAACTTTGGTTTATCCATGGATCGAAAGAGTTACTTTCTCTAGGGCGTCCTCTTCATAACCTACCGCTGCTGTCATTTTCTGATTCTTGCAATGCGTATTCACCGTGCCTTGATATTTTGCCAAGTAGTTTCCCTCTTTGTTCGCTTCGCTGTAATGGTTTTCTCCATCATCCTTTCTATACTAGCTCAATTGACAATTTCTCAAATTCTCCTCTATTTCCCTTTTCAAGTCTCCACAGTATTCGATGTCGTATCTATGGTTCTTGTGAAATGCGCAATAGTAATCCCTAGACCGTTTGACTAGAGGTGTTATCATTGGCATAGATTCACAAAACAACTCCCTGATCACCTGCCAAATTTCCTTTCGTGACTTTGCCAAAGGAGTGTCTGGAAATGATGTCATCTAAACCCCCGAATCTTTCCCTATTCATCTGCACCCTCTGTGGATTTTCCATTTTCCTTTTTCACCTTGCTCACGCTTTATTTTGCGGTTGTTTGCTTCTTCTTCTCGTAAATACTTTTCAATCATTTTTTGCTGCTCTTTTGGATTCTCAGGCATGTTCTCAGTAAGTTCCCTGTAAAACTCTCATGATCGCATACCTCCCGTGAATGCACCTAGTGACGATTGGAATGATAGATCCCGCACTTGCAAAATTTCAGTAATTAACCTATTGTGGTAATCTGCAAGGCTTTCATCACTTCGTTGGGCTATGTTGTTTAAGTCCGCTATCGTTTTGTTTAATTCTGCTTCTGATAGAAGCGCCCTAAAAACAAGTCTGGTAACTGTGCCCAAGAATGAATACTTCCACTTGGTAGGTCATCATACTATGCAATCGTTGTTCCAAATAAGAATATAGGGAGACTAGTTCAATTTCCGCATCATGGAATTGCATACTGCTGCGATAGGAATGTAATAATTCCTTGGGGTGTGTTGACCCATAATAGGTTTTCACATGCAACAATAGTTTGAAATCTTTTGGCATTTGGAAACATGAAGATGCAGTGCTAATGGCGACCGGTCTATATCGTCCTCTGCCACTATATCCCTTAACTTCTCTTCGTAATTAAAGCTTTCATGCCTTTGAATTACATTTTTGTTTTCCTTTCGAGGATTTTTTGCTTGATGGTGGCTAGGAACTGGTTGTACAGGTGCTCCTTATTCGCTTCTAAGAAAGCTGTGAAAGCTTTTCTCTCCTTTTCTTAATTTTCATTGGGAGATTTGTTTCCTCTTCGTCGTCATCCGTGTCTTCTTTGTTGTGCTCCTATTCTTTACTGGAATGTAATCCTGATCTCAATTGCGATGCATATTTTGGTTGCACTCAATCGTTCATTCTTGTGTATGATGATTATGACTTCTCCCATTTCTAGTGAAAACCATGGTTACCCTGGAGGGAATAAAGGACTTAAAAAGAAAATTTTCTTTGTCCCAACAGATGGCATTGATGATGTGGTATTCCTGGTCAGGAAATATGGCTGGTAATCACCATACTGAAATTGCAAACCTGCAAAAAGGGTCCTGAAAGTGATTCCGAGGAAAGAGCTTCAATGATTGAGTCGGTTCTTTTCTATAAAGAATGGACATTTCTCAGTTTAGTGTTACTTACCTGAGCCAATGTTTCTTTCCTTGTATTTGTAGTAGACTGCTATCATGGCTCCGTGTTGCTAGGGTTTCACATCGTTGGTTGCATCATGATTGCTATAATCCCGGTTCATGGCTGAGTCTTGGACGTGGTTTTGTCTTTCCTGGTTTGTGGCTGAGTCTTGGGCTGGGCCTGAAGGCCAAAAGCTTTTAGTTTGTGGGCTAGGTATACACCAGAAGGGGTAGAATTGTCAAAACATGTTCATTTTGGTCAAAAGTTTTGTCTTTTTATTTGGGTCAAACGTTGACTTCATTGAGTCAATGCTGGATTTGAGTAAAATGGGTATAATTCCACAATTTTGCAAAATCTTAGGGCTAGTATTGCCCTTTCGGATTTTACAAGGTTATATTTGCACTTTCAAAATTTAATAGGGTCCCTTATGATTATTTATAGATTGGGATACATTTTAAAACTTTTCAAAATTATAGAAACCTCATTGCAATAAATTTTAAAAAAATCAAATCACTTATTAATTATATTAATTATAAAATGGTCCCGTCTAACGGTTAGTCGATCTAAAACAAGACTTTGTGTAAGAAAATGTAAAAAAAAGAATAGACTAACGACACAGGATGCTTGTAGTGATGAAATGCATAGTATAGTGCTAATAACAGAAAAATGCGTGCTACGAATGTGAGTCCAATGCAAGTCATCAATGGCTGCGACATAGACATAGACATCTGGGATGAATGGATCTCGAACCACAGAATCCCAATAAGTTATGATCGACGACTCTTACCCTTGCTAAGTTTTAAAGTCACCGACCGGATTGAAAATGAGAAAACAATGGCGCGTGCCCCTATTGAGTTTATTCTTCTAGCCGAAAAATAACATAAGGGGTATACATATCCCTCTCTCGCCGCTGGGACAAAAGGACAATCAATTTTCAGACAAGACTGGTTGGGCAATTATAGAGTCAAAAATGGATACCATGAGGTATGGGAAGCTAAACTGAGATTAAAAACCATCAGGTTCAGCTATGCCACCAAATATAGGAACCAACGGGAAGTTCCAACAAATGTTGTGGCATTCAAAGACAGCAAAGAAGGTCAAATTTCTAGTCTGGAGATTCGTGCAGTATGCTGCACCAACAGGACCGACACTAAGAACTAGAGGAATGGAGGTATTGTCGTTATGACAATCTTGCCGAATGTGCCACACGAAGGTTGAAACAGCTTCACAAGTAATCCTGGAATACGAAATAGCCATAAGGGTGTGGCAACAATCCAAGCCATGTGTTGATTTTAGATAAGGTCACCCACTAAAATTAGGATCATGGCTGGAATAATGGTTCAAGACAGCACTAGAAAAAGAAGAAATCGAACTAATGTGTATCATTATTTGGGCTACCTGGTGTGCAAGGAACAAGGCAACCATGGAGCATCAACAACCATAGTTGACACTATATTAGCAATAGTCAGGGCCAGACAGATAAAACACGGCGATATCTGTGAGGAACAGTAAACATCATTGAGCAATCCAAGCATGTTGCATGATGCTTTGGAAAGCAGGACAAACCCGCCACTACAGGATGAGTCCAAGCAAATAATGGTTGGAAACATTCAACTAATGTGGAAGGCAGAGGAAGAACTTATGAGCCCAGACAATCGTAAATACAAATCACTAGGAGAGGGACATTTAGAGGCAAAACAATAGCAGCATTGTGTGTGTCACAAGGAGAAAATGCAGATCACTGGCAGAGAACAAGGTTCATCCAAGCGTTATCAGCGTTACAAGCACAACTTAAAGCAATAAACGAGGTGATGGCAAAAACAAGACACCGAGCAACAACACACATCCAACTGCGCACATACTATGAGATGGCTCTAAACCACATCCATAACTTTCCAAACACTCCTCCCCACGGGGCTCAAAGACCTAGTTGTATTATTATGTTAGCAATGGTGAATAAGAGAGTCCATGTAATGAAAGTCCCTAAAACAGTAGTGACATGCACATGGACTGGCTCGTGATATCAGTGGTGGACACCACCACCAAACCAACATGTAAGGTTGTTCATGAACCGTCCCGGATAGGTAAAATGGACCAAACTGGACCGAATATAAAGATCGGAACCGGATAAATAAAATTTTAGTGCGGTCTTCTGTCCAAGATTTTTAGGAATTCCGGGTCCCGGTTTGGTCATGTCCAAGACTAGATTTTTCTTGTCCAGGCCGGATGGATCGGTAACTTACTCTTATGTATTTTTTTATGTATTTATGATTTAAGTTTATATACTAGTTTAGATTTGTTTTCAATAGGCTAGTACTCTTCCACATTTTGAGGTAAAAATTTTCTAATAACTTCTAGTTTATCATCTTTCAAAAATTAATTTTTAATTACTTTTTTTTCAAATATCAAACTTTTTTAAAAGAATAAATTTTACTAAAATTCCGTCCAACCGGTCCGTACCGGTCCAAAAACGGAATTATTTTGGTCCAGTCCCGTCCTTAATAATCACTAACCGGTTTGGTCCTTGGTCCAAACTTTTTTATGATTCCGGTTCTGATCCTAATCGATTCCGATCCGGTCCGTTCCAATCTTGGACCAAAGAACACCCCTTCTAAACCCTAACAAATCCCCGAGACTTTGTTTCAAAGCAAATTATTCCCTAGCCTCGGGGTACGTTGTGGACGGTATCCCCAGGGTTGTCCAATACATATTATGGAATTTATACCACAAGATTTACTTCCCTACTTTCTCTCCACTTTCTCCACCACTAACTAGTTTCTCCTTTTTCATAATTATCTGTAGACCTATTATAACAATTTTAGAAGGTTAGTTTTTTCTCTCCACGATTCTCCCATTCTTTCATTTTCACGTTCTGAATACAAAGTTTCTTGGACGTTCTCGTTTATTTTTTTCCTTTTGCATTTTTCAATCATCTTGGACGTGAATAATTTCACTTTCTCACCAGTTTTCAAACTATCTAGTTTCTCGTTTTTCATAATTATCTATGGGCCTACTATTCATAACCATTTTGGAAGGTTAGTTTTCTCTCCACATTCTCTCATTCTTGGTTTTTCACATTCTGAATCCAAAAATGCTTGGACATTCTCTTTTTTCTTTTGTTTTTACATTTATCAATTGGACGTGAATTATTTAACTTTCTTACTAGTTATCAATGGAAATAACACAAATCAGTAATCATGGCATCATTGTACATTTCAAGAATGGTAGGCAAGAAGCTATATTTATTATTTTCCGTAAACATTTTTGAAAAGCTATATTTATAATGTCATATAATATAAAATACACTGAATATGGTACTCCCATAGAGTGCATTATAAATTTTTCTCATCCTTGGTGACTATTCTTTCATATGCAATGTACATGCGAACTCTTTCAATTGTGAAGTCTATTTATGCTTTAAGTGGATTGTAAAAAATGATGCAATATTTTTTACAATTTAGTTGATACCTTGTTCTTAAATATAGTGTGCGTAATAAAACTTAAAATTGTCCAGTCCATTAATGCTCTAAGTGCCTTGTCAGAGAAGTGGTGAACTATGTTGCATTAATATGTTGATTACCACTATTTTCTATGCAGTGCGCATATTATATCATTGAATTGTGCATTCCATTAATAGTGTACTTGCATTGACATTTTTTATGATAGATTATATTTTTCATACTTATTTTTTGAATATATCTTAGCTTATTAACTTAAACTGATTTTTTGGATGATGCAAGTTCTTCTTCTATATCTGTTGAGGAGGCTATCAGGTCATCAATTCTTGATTTGAAAGTGGAAAATAAAGAAGATGAGTACAAGTTGTACAATGGTTATGCATAGACCATTGGTTTTGGAACTGGACATCATAACAAAAGGTTTGTTTATGGTATGAACCAACTGAAGGGAAAGGGGTTTGTTTATTCGAAGCAGGAACAATAAAGAAAGAGTTGATATTGATAATAAATACACAAAGTTAGATGTTGAAACAGGTTGCATGGAAAGAATATTCTTTGAAATAGATGTGGATGGGAAATGGGTCATGCGGACACATGACAAGATACATAACCATACATTATGTTCTTCAAATAAGATTCAACTCGTCAAATCACACAAGAATATTATCTAAAATCATCTTGATTTACGGAAGAAATTAGTTGACTCAAGACAGCATATTGTGGATGCCACTAGATTAGTGAGATCTGATGACGGAACCCCGAAGCACTTTGTTTTACTCATAGAGATGCCAACAATGCACTTAAAATAGAAAAAAAAATATATGGGAGTGATGCACAAAGTCTTATTAACATATTCAAGCAGAGACAAGAAAACTAGCCTGATTTTTGGCAATTTGGTAATTCATGACACTATTTATCATACGAACAAGTATGATATGGTTTTTGCTCCGTTTGTGGGAGTCAAAAACCACACGTACAATTGTATGTTTGGATGTGGCTTTGTATTAAATGAGAAAGTTGAGACATTTTCTTGGTTGTTCAAGGAATTTCTTAAGTTGATGGATGGCTTGCAACCTAAAACTTTAATGACTGATCAAGATCCTGCAATGGCTTCTGGAATTAAGTTGGCTTTTCCAGAAAGTCCTTATAGAAACGCATTCAACACTTATTGTTAGCACATAGGTTAAAATTTAAAGAACACATGAACACTTGTGGAACAAAAAATGATTCCTTGATTTATTTAATCATGTGCTCATGTATTGTGTACAGTTCAAGAGTTAGACTATTTATGGATGAGGTTTGTTACTTATTATAAACTCACATAATTACATTTACATTACACATTACTTCATTTAAAATGCACATTATGTTGTCGACAATTGCACTTTTGTTGAATTCTCAATTAATATCTTGGTATTTATAATTGTGGTTTGTTCCATTTTACTCACTCGTCTAATGTGAATTTTTGTTTTAAATTGAAGGATCACAAAGGATTATGATTGTACAAACAATCCATGGTTAAAAAGACTTTACGGGAAAAAATAACAATGGTGTCCGGCATTCTCCAAGACCGCTTCTCAGCAAGTGTTCTATCTTTGCAAAGGAGTGAAACCATGAGCCATTATGTTTCAAGAAGACTACATAAAATAATGTCCTTAGTTAGGTTCTATACTATATTTGTGTACTAGTTTATGAGTGGCGGAGCAATGAATGTACAGAGAATACTTGTTTCTAGGAGGGATTTGCCGCAAATGGCTCTTCAGGATATCGGCATTCTTTCACATGTCGTCTGTATATAACCAATTGATGCTTACAAGTTGTTTGAAGAAAAATATATGAATGGAATATATTACAAACAACTACAATCATCACTTGGAAATGTGCTTGTTTACATAGTTTAGAGGTCTGGGATTGAAGTTTTTGCTTACCAGATAAAGTTTGACACTCACACAATTTGTTGTAGTTGCAGGAAATTTGAAGAGAACGGAATACTATGTTGCAACTGTATAAGGATTTTTAACATGATGTGTTTTGACAAAGTCCTTGACGTTTATATTTTCAAACGATGGTGCAAAATATGTGGATAAGATGCCTAATATGGGTGAGAATAGTTCAACTCAAAATCAAAGACTCAGACATGTTGTTTGGAGGACCAAGATACAAAAACAATTATATGATCTCTTATCTACTAGTGAATCCAATCAATATTTAAGGCATTTTTGTGAAGTACTTTTTGAAAAGGTAAGAGAAGAGGTACCGAGCTATAACAGAACAATCCATCACTCAGAATCTGAATCAGACGCACCAGAACACATCCATACCATAGTATTGAATCCCAAAATAAAAAATAAAAAAGGCAAGAGGAATGAAAGGAAGAGGAGCACAAGGTCAAAGATTTCTACTAGAATTAAGATGCAAAAATTACAAGGATATACGGTAATCTGATCACCAGTACTAGTGGTAGTCACTCTTAACCATTACTTGTTAATCCATATTTTCAATAAGAATACTATTGTTGTCCATTTATAACTATGTATAACTATTTCTGTATCTCAAGAGTAATACTAGTGTATTTCAATTGTATTTCTCTCTATTTCGATAGAAATTAATGAATGACTAATGGTTGTGCATTTTCATGTTATTGTTCATGCATTTTATCGTTGATGATTGTGTATTTCAATGTTTTTTTCATATTGAACCTTTTAATATCATCTAATATAATTCATTTGAAAAAATAATGTAAATGATATATACAAAAAATTTTACCACAAGAACCTTAAACCCAGTTTAACAAAAATGTTGATGATATTTACAATTTCTTACAATATGAACCCTAACTCTAACATGTATGAAGTCAAAACCCAAAATTCTAAACCCTAAACCCATTGTTTAGGGTTTGGGTTGGGGATTGAGGGTATATTGTTTAGGGTGTAAGAGTTTTAGGGATGGGATTTAAGGTCTAGGTTTCATTGTATAGGGTTTATAGTATAGAATTTAGGGATTAGGGTTTTGGGGGTTTATGGTTCACTTTTTAGGGTTTAATGTGTAGGGATTGGGTTGGGGTTTATGGTTCTAGGGTTTAGGGTTTAATGTGTTTTGGATTTTGTGTTTAGGATTTTAGGTTTCAAAGGTTTAGGGTTTAGCGTTTAATATTTTAACAATTAAATTTTTAGGTTTTACGTTTAGGTTTTAGGCTCGATGGTTCAGTGTACGTGTCACTGATGGTGAGCAGACATTACAATTCAAATACACATTTAGGATTTAGGGATTTGAACATTCATGAACATATAATGCTTGTGCATTTTCATGTTGTTGTTGATGTATTTTATGTTGATGTTTGTGCATTTCAATATTTTTATGCATCACGAACCTTTTAGGGTTTAGGGTTCATTGTTTTGGGTTTAGGATTTAATGGATATAGGGTTTAGGGTTTTAGGTTTAGAGCTTGATGGGTTATGGTCGCTCTTTAGGATTTAAAGTTTAGGGTGTAGGTTTGTAAATGGGGTTTAGGGTTTACATTTCAGTGTACAAATCAAATGCACATTATGCTATTGCATTTTCATGTTGTTGTTTGTGAAATTTTACATTTATGTTTGTGCATATGAATGTTCATATGGATCCCAAACCTTTTAACATATGCTATTATAACTCAGTTGACCAATAATGTTGATGTCTTGTACAATTGTTTTACAATATGAATCTGACACGGTAAACCGTAAACCCAGTTAAACAATAACATTGAAGATCTTTACAATTGTTCACAAAGTGAACCCTAATGATGAACCCAATGAAGGCAAATACCTAAACCCTAAACCTATTGTTTATGTTTAGGGGTTGGAGTGGTTTAGTGTGTAATGCTTAGGGGTTAGATATTAGGCGGTTTAGGGTTTAGTGTTACGGGGTTATGGTTTAGGGTTTATAGTACATGTTAGTATTTGAATGCATGAACATCACAACTAAAATGCACATTTATGAATTTACCATTACACATTACAGTTTGAAAATACGCTACTGATTTATGGTTTAGAAATTTAGGATTTAGTTTTCAGGGTTTTGTTTAACAAGTTTTGAGTTTACGGTCTAAGTGTACATGCCAATATTGAAATGCACGAACAACACAATTAAGATGCACATTTTATTAATTTACCATTACACATTATAGTTTGTAGACTACGTTAAAAGTTTACAATGATGTATGTGAACACTCAAATGCACAAACATCGACATTAAAATGCACATACATTACATTTTAATTGTACATTGATTAATGTTACAATTATAAATTACCTTGATGAACATTCTTTGTATTTAAAATTGACATAATTAATAAATTTGCTAATAGAAAAATGATCAAATCTCAAATCAAACGAGGTATATTTACAAAATACAAATATAATCAAACCTAAACATTTCCATATACAAAGTTCATACTTTGCAACAATCTAGATTGTAAAGTCACGTGTGGTGAAGTTAATTATGGAGTGTTGGTAAAGACACGTGTGGTTAATGACTTTAATTGATTGGCAATTTGTGAACTTATGGTAAAG
>JAULKM010130931.1:0-19485 GCA_032355605.1 Rubia tinctorum
AATATTAGGATTCATAGAAACATCACATTTTAGTGATTGTACATATGTTAACAAAGTGTTGAATGGTTATGATCTGGTTGTCGAGATATTAACACGGGGGTAGAGGTATCTCTAGCGGAAACATCATAACCATAACACATTTTGCGCAGTTCTTTTGTTCATAATCATCGAATTTTGTATAGTAAACTGAATCAGATGAGCCATCCTAATGCTCTATTTTGGTAGTTTTAAGGAAGGCCTGGGGAGCCTCTAACAAATTGCCCTCAACCTCTGGGTGGTTTTTGATTAAAAAAGAGCGAAATATCATTTGCTCATTTTCTTATTTGCACCAAATATTTAATAAATAATTTTGAACACTCCAGAAATACAATCAAGTGCGATTCAAAAGCTCAATATGTGAGGATTTAAATTATATTATTATATTATAAAAATAATTTTTTTAAAAATATTTAATGTATTCATATTTTAAAATTTTTATTTAAATTATTTGATTCATATTCACTCTTAATTATACTCATAATTTATAATTATATTATCAATTTAGTTATTTTAAATAATAGAATGTAAATTAATTAAGTCAAAGTTTAGGAAAGCCCGTCTTTCCATGGGCATGACGGGGTTGAATTAGAATTACAAAAAAGGTTTTAAAAAATTAGTTACAATATTAAAATTTTACTATGCAATGTGTAGCACTTATAAGTTTATAGCCCGATTAATGCAACTCAAAATTTTTTATCTTAATTCCTTCTAATTTACAGTTTAAACCACGATTTTTATAACTTATGGAAAGACCGTATTTTAAAAGACGGATTCATAAATTAATTAATTTAATTAATTGGGCGTAAAACATGTATCAAAAGTATACTTAACACTCTTTGTTAATTATCTTTAACAATAAAATCTTAATTTTGAAATTATTTAATCGAGTATTAAAATTTTACTAGAATTTGAATACGGTTAAAATTACCATATTTGTAATGAAAAGATAAATTTTGGCTAAATATACATGTGTCAAAGCGATGATTTCGATATGGGGTAACATGCCGTACATACTCGTGTCAACTAACAGAAACTCTATTCGACGAGGTCAATCCACGTTAAAGTCGAGGTTTCCAAGCGTGGGAGACATTATTTTGGTTAGTTTATTGCGTTTAGTTTTTATATCTAGTAATCAAAGAGTTGAGTTGGTCTTTAGTTTATTTTCTAAGTTGTTGGAATCATTTTCTGTTGTTATTTCTACCGATTCTGCAATTTCGGATTGGAATCATTTAAAATTTACAACCGGTAAATAGTGTATGTTACCGTTGTAAATAGTGTATATTACCGTTGTAATTGAGCATTTACAATGGGATATAATCATTGTAAATACCTATTTACAACAGGTAATATTCCTGTTGTAAATGCTCCATTACAACGGGAAAACTAAGCCCGTTGTAGAACTATTTACAACCAAGCCTCTAACAAAACCATACAACGGGGATGTAACCCGTTGTAAAATCATTTTTACAACGAAAAATCAACTTTTTACAACGACATTTATTGCTGTAAAAAGGGGTTTTTTCTTGTAGTGTGATCAATCAAAGCATTTAAAGCAGCATATCTAAGATTCATTCTTGCTCTAGTCATAGGAACTGTTATATCACTTAAGAGATCCCGAACATATTATCTTTTAAATGTTTGATCAAAGTTTGGCATGTCATCATCTATGATGGTAGTATCTTGACATTTGCATCAGTTGTATTTTTCTGAGTAAATCATAAAATTTTGAAATTTTACACGTATGTCTCTATCTTGAGTAACACTTGCACGGATGTATTTTTTAAGTTTCCCATCACATTTGAAAATTTGATTTTTGGCTTCTTTAACTTTCTTCAAAATTAAAAGGTCAGATAATTTTGTTGAAATTACTACTCTGTATCATGCAACAAGAACATTGTATTTTTTTTTTGTGCGGGTAGCGTGCATGTGTGGTGTTCGTGTATGTAGTATGATTTGTAATTTTTTTGTTAAATCCAAATCATTTGTAAAATTCATATACAAATCTATGTGGGTTTGGTGGGGAATGATTAGCAAAGTAAAGTTGCACAAACTGTATAAAATATTTCGAAATGCGAAACCTGTCAAAATTGAATGCGCATTTTACCAAAAACCAATAAATTTTAAACGATTAGTAAACCAATTGAATCCTTAAATTTATAATAAAACATTAATTTAATTAATGGGTGTAAAGAAAAACTGGCTTGCTAAATGTAGTCCATATTTAATTCTGTGAAATCCTTACTTTTAGTCTACTTAGACAACAAACTTATTCGAAAAATGATTTAAAATTTATTTTTTTTAATACACGTAAATATGAATTATTATTTAAGATGAATTATTAATGATATATTTAGAAATATTATTTTGGTGAAATTATTACTATGTTATGCAACACGAATATTTTATATCATGTTATTGTGTGCACACATAGCGTGTATGTGTGTTGTGTTCGTGCGGGTAGTACAAATTGTTATTTATTAAAATACAAATCATGTATAAAAATCATACAAAAATATTCTTTTATATATATACGTATGTATGTATAACATATCCAAATGAGTAAAACCTATCTAAATTCAAATGAAAATAGAAGACACATTCTACCAAAGCCAATAAATCTTAAAGGTTCGATTCCTAAACATTAAAATAAAGCCTGAATTAACTAAACTAGGGTGTAAAGGAAAACTACATAGATAAGGATTACTATTGCTTTTACAACGGAAAATGAATGTGGTTTGTACCAAAATTGGATTTAAGTTTCACGTGTTAAACATGAAAAATTGGTAAGATAATATCACGTGTCATCGAGATCTTTGTTTGCATACGCAAAACATGCACAAATATACATACATATATATATATATATATTAGAAATGTAGCGCACTCAATTCATAATCTGATTTCATTATTCTTGAATATGGCTATTGATAAACTCCAAAGCATAGCTAAGGTGAAAGGCTAAGCAATGCGAACGGATATGAAACTCTTGATAGAGACTATTATGCAAAGGCAAGAATTCATAAAATTATTTGGAGCACAAACTATTTTTGCTAAGTGATTTGTGTCTGAAAGTACCCAAACAGGACAAGTAGAAAATGAGATCAAGATGAAGTGGGATGCCCTTGTTATGATGCTTAAGCACCAAACGAGAGACGGGAGAACTTCCCGCAAATGTAAAGTTTGTAAATGGTTGACCAAACTAGGAGGAAACCTTGGACATGCAGTATTTGAGAAGTGCGGAGTATCTTAGTCAGCTGATTATCGATATAGTTTATTATCGTTATCAATATCATCGACCCAGACTGGAGGATCCAACTCATGCACAATGACTCAAAAATACATTCCAATACTTCAAAGACGCATTCTAATACTACTTCTGGGGAAGGGAAAGGCTGATCAATTAAGAGACCCGACGATGCATATTAGCAATGTTGTTTCCTTCATGTTTATCATGCTGTAGTTTAAAATGCCGCTTAGAGATGGGACATTTCCGGATTTTATAGAAACTTAAATAACATAATTTAACATAGGTGCATCCAACCAACTTCTTTGAATATGTGTCATTTGTTTTTTTAAAAATTTCAAAACCATACCTACATAACAAAAAATAAAGCAATTTGTATGTGAACGTGCACGTATAACGTTTGCTGGCGTGCAATCTTCATGCATGTATACACGTGCACGTGAAATAAAATATTCTTCAGGTCTCTAAATATGTATTATTTAAATAATACTTATTTAATTAAAAGAGCCAAACTAATTATATAATTCAAAAATATATTTTACACATTATACCTATTTATATAGAGCAACAGATTATTGTAAATATTATCCTCTCTGATATCATTAGACTATTTTTCTATTTCAATATTCTATTTCATATTATAGATTAATTGTAATGGTAATAATTTAAAATATTTTTTTTGAATTTTAGTACAAATTATATGAGCTTGCATTTCCACACACATGGCATCTTTATACATATGAGGATGAAATTTGAGGAGGTTATAATCTTTATGCATACTGGAAGGTTCACAATACTTACAAGCACTCTTAGTGCAAGTGATACACTTCCTAAATGTTGATTTTCTCTACCCTATGAACCAAGCAACATCTAAAATAGGCTCCCTATACCGGGATAAGGCCATTTATGCATGTTTCCACCACCAAGTTTTTAAAAATTAAAATATCCAGATACAAAGTTAAGTTATATATATGTATATTTTTTTAGTAAACTATAAAATTTTGTTAAGTTATATATATATATATATATATATATATATATATTTCGAGTAAGCTATTAAATTTTGAAATTTTACACGTATGTCTCTATCTTGAGTAACATTTGCACGGATGTATTTTTCAGTTTCCGGCCACATTTGAAAATTTGGTTTTTGGCTTCTTTAACTTTCTTCAAAATTAGAAGATCAGATAATTTTGTTGAAATTACTACTCTGTATCATGCAACAAGAGCAATATACATCTTTTTTTTGTGTGCTGGTAGCGTGCATGTGTGTTGTGTTCGTGCATGTAGTATAATTTTTTTTTAAATTCAAATCATTTATAAAATTCATATACAAATCTATGGTTTTGGTGGGGAACGAGTAGCAAAGCAAAGTTGCATGAAATGTATGAAACATTTTTGAATGAGAAACCTATCTAAAATCAAATCAAATTGAATGCACATTTTACCAAAAACCAATAAATTTTGAACGATCAGTAAACCAATTGATTGCTTAAATTTAAAATAAAACATTGAGTTAATGAATGGGTGTAAACAAAACTGGCTTGCTAAATGTAATCCATGTTTAGTTGTGTGAAATCCTTACTTTTATTTTACTCCCCATGTACCAATTCAAGTTGCACACCTTGACTTTTGACAGTTGACTTGAAATTTTTTCATCCTTAATATCTCTCATTAAGGATAATTAAAACTTGTGAAAAGTTGATATTTTGAAAATATATGTTATAACGAATCTAACAAGGTATCACACAACATTATTTATACTTGTATCCTAATTTAATTTTATGGTCAAAGTTCAGAAATTTTGACTAAATGAATAGTTAAATTGCAGTTTGAATTAGGACAGAGTGAGTACTTATTTACGCAACAGACATATTTAAAGTTGAATGTATTTGAAAAATGATTTAAAATGTATTTCTTTAATACATGTAAACATGAATTATTAAGGATGTATTTAGAAATATATAATTCCTTTAAGACACCGAGAAGTAAAATACGAAATTCAAATATGTACATGATTATGGACATGAACCCTAACACAGCTTAATGTCTGTAGAATTTTCACCAAAATGATTCGATCCTTTGAATAATACGAGTAATATGTACCTCGGCATGAGTACCATCTTCCTCTTTCTCTTCCTCCTCCAGAATAATACAATTCGTTGTAGCCCATAACAACTTCTGCAAACACGGCCCAGAGATCGTATTTTCTCAACGTTGCATCCTCACGTCTTACTGCCGCCAGTGCCAAACCATCATTCTCTAGTATAAAACCAAACACAAACCATCAGACCTCACAATCTTCTGTAGTCTAAACCATATACGTTAAGATAATACCACGTGTTCTTGATATCTTTATGTACATAGGGAAAAACATATACTCCCTTCGTTCTATCCAAATATTCATACCTTTTACATTCATATGTCCCATCTATGGTTACTCGAAGGAGAAAGAGATTGAGATTAAAAGAAGCTGGAGCCGATGAAGAAATACACTCGAGAAGGAGTGATATGGCGAATCCTCGAGAATCGCAGAATGTTGACCCCGATGAGGTTCGAGCACCCGTGGTTCGGCTGGAAGCAACGCATGTCTCAACTGCTGAACATGAAAGGATATAGGCTTCGAGTGGACCTGATTCCCGAACTGTCGAGGCCTTTCCAGCGGATTTAGCTAGACCATCGAGGCATATGGAGGTGAACATGGATCAAGGAGTTGGAAATGCGGGCACTATCCAGAATGTGATGGTTGGTTCGCGTGAAGATAGAGATGGGCAGTTCACAGAAGTTTCTGATGATTCTTACATGGAATCCTATGAACGAATCGTCCAAGGGAATCAAACTCTGGGAGTGGTTGGATCACAGCAGGACTTAATGCAGGTGGCGCATGCTTTGGTGGAAACAGGATATCGAGTTACTCCTCCTCCGACACCTATGAGTACCTTGAGATAGATGGCACCATCGATGCCGGTAGCCTTAACTTCAGATTTGGTATCTCATGCCATGACAGCTTATCCCTACCTAGGATATGTAGGAGAAGTGTTCCAGGCACGGGCTCAGCCTTCCTTTCCGGACTACTCACAGGGGGTGGTGTTTTCGATGCCCGCATTAGCTCCAATGACCTCGACGGTCACTATCCCAGGAGCCGAGGCAGAATATGAGATGACGAAATCTTTGGGAGTTCAAGGATATAGAATCATAGCAGCTGGTCAAGGGTCTTATAACCCTTATGGGCAATTACCGATCTATCCAGGGAGCATACAACCTAGGGTGAACTCTAGTTACATGGGTATTCAGCCAGTGTTTCCAATGCAGTTTAGAATGAGTGTGGGTTGAATCCAGTTGGGGGGCAGCAAGGATTAATCGTGGATGCTGGAGACTCGTTGAAAAGGGAGTCTGATAGGTTAATTGGTCTGATGGGTCAAGCTGCTGGATCGCCATTCAATTCTTTGATAACGGGGGTTCGATGACTAGTGGATGTAAAGCCACCGGAATTAATTCCTACTTATAGTGGTGAGATAAATTCTCAAGAGTTTATTCAGACGTTCTTAAGTCTGATGAACTCGAGAGATTTTGAGGAGAGGATGACATGTAAGTTAGTTGGAAGCTATCTTCGAGGGAAGGCTCAGGAGTGGTTCAGTAAGCAACCCTAGGGTTCCCTGCATTCCTATAGGGACTTAAGTGGAGCTATGTTAAGCCAATATGCCTAGAAGAAAATTTTACAAAGACCCTATTAGAGCTTTATCGGTCTAAGCATAAAGGAGGAGAGAGCACAGAAGTATTCTGCCATCGATATGTGGATAAAATTTTGGGGGTAGTAGACACTACAGAAAATGAAGTGATTCAAGGATATCTGTTAGGGCTGCAGGATTTGGAGTTGTTCAAGAAATTAAGTACAATCACCCCTCGGACGTTGCAAAAGCTTCAAGAAGAAGTGGAGTAGTATTCGAGGGTAGAAGAAGCCACAAAAAAAAGAGAGAGTCTAGGCGAGAAGTCGGGAAAGGAAAGTGGCTCTCAAAGGAAGAAGCTGGCAGAGGTGGTCTGGCCTAACTTCGAGAGATATACACCTATGTTACCGACATCTATGGGGAGATCTCCGGTGCAGATTCTATGTATACACAGGGGGGTGATTCGACAACCTCCACCTATGCAGAACACGCAGAATGTCGTGAAGGCGAGAAGGGAAAAAATTTATATTGTAATCATCATCAGGATTATGGTCACGATACGAATGATTGTGCTCAGTTAAGAATTGAAATAGAGAGGTGTGAAAGAGTTCCGAAATGCTGAACCTCAAAATAATTATGTGGGACTCCCAAGGCCTAGGAATGACCCCAGCGAATGACAGCTATACAGGAGGAATAATTGAGATAGAGAGGACAGGAGACCTTGAGATCAGGCGATTCGATGATAGGAAGGAAGAGTGGAAATACAGCAAGAACAGCGTAGAGGCAATCAGGAAAACAGAAATGATGACAATCCTCCAATTCGCATGGTGATCAATGTGATTAACAGAATTGTGGGAGAAAGGTCTTCAAATACTATCATGAAGGCGGATGCTCGAAAGGTTCTAGCAGGAGAACCGTGCCATAAGAGGTTTTGGAAGGATGAAATTGTGACATTTTCTGAGGCGGGTGCAGTTCCAGAACAAACTCCACATGCAGATCCCATGGTGGTTTCGATAGTGATCGGGAATTCCTTGGTAAAAAGAGTTTTCATTGATGATGGAAGTGGAGTGAAATTAATGTTTGTCGATTGTTTCGATCAGCTAGATATGGGACTAGCTAATTTGAAGAAGTCAAACTCGCCATTTTTCAGTTTTACTGGGAACCCCGTATTTCATTTGGGGGATAGCTTTGTCGGTTTGGGTATCTGATGGATATAGGGGAGTAACAATAGATTGAAATTTTGCAGTCATTGACGTCTATCCGCCCTATAATGTGATTCTTGGGAGGTCATGGATGTACCAAGTTTAAGCAGTTTGGTAGCATATCACCTGATGATTAAATTTCCAACCAGTAAGGGAATAACTTCTATTCGAGGAGATCAGACTGTAGCTAGAAGTTGTAATCTTACGGCGGTGAGAGAAGCTAGGAAACAGAGAGATCTAACTTCAGTGCATGGGGAAGTTAGCCTGGCAGATACATTACAAATGGTCATTCTAGATCTTGAACAGTGGTTGTATGAAGGTTGATGCTGGAGGAAATCAGAGAAGAACTAAGTAAACTATTGGAAGAGCATGACGATGTCTTTTCATGGAATACTTCTGACCTCACTGGAGTGCCCTCGAGCTTAGCAGTGCACGAACTAAACATAGATTCATCTATTAAGCTATTTAAGCAGAAGAGGAGGGTCTTTGCTCCCGAGAGGGGCGAGGCTATTAAGGAAGAAGTTGAGAAGTTATTAAGGGCCGACGTTATCGAGGAGATGTTTTACCTGGAGTGGTTGGCCAATCCAATCATGGTGCCAAAGCAAGGGGTGCCTGGAGAATGTGCATAGACTTTACTGATTTGAACAAGTGTTGCCCAAAGATAGTTATCCCTTGCCTCCGATTGATAATTTGGTAGAAGCTATCACTGGATACCAGATTTTGGCATTCTTTGACGCACATAAAGGGTATCATCGGATATTAATGGCAGAGAAAGACAAGGAGAAAATGTCATTTATCACCGATATAGGTATTTTTTGTTATAAGAAGATGTCATTTGGGTTTAAGAATGCTGGGGCTACTTATCAACGATTAGTAGATAAGCTATTTAAAGAGAGGATTTGAAAGAATGTAGAGATTTATGTCGACGATGTGGCTGTGAAGAGTATGAATTATGGGTAATTCTCAATAGATTTGGAAGAAACTTTCAAGAAGCTTCGAGGGGCAAATTTGAAGTTAAATCCTGCTAAGTGTGTTATTGGTGTGGGGGCTAGTAAATTTTTGGGATTCATGGTATCTAAGAGGGGTGTCAATGTTAACCCAAAGAAAGTAGAAGCTTGGATGAGAATGAGGAGTCCTTGAACATTGAAGGAAGTACAGAAATTTACAGGGTCTCTGGCAGCCTTAAGTAGATTCCTCTCGAAGGGAGTAGAGAAACACCTCCCCTTCTTTGATGTGCTCCAAAGGGCTAATAAATTTGAGTAGATGGAGAAGTATGAGGAAGCATTAAAGCAATTGAAGGAGCATTTGCGAGTCCTACCCACCCTTATGAAACCTGAAAAGGGTGAGACGTTGTTCTTGTACATTTCTTCCTCGCTCATGGAAAACAGTGCAGTACTAGTAAAGGAGAAGAAAATGCAGAAGCATCCCATTTGCACTATGAGTCAAGCCTTACAAGGGCCGGAGACGAGGTATACAACCCTCGAGAGATTGATTTTTTCCTTTAGTGCATGCAGCGCAGAGGTTGTGCCCCAACTTCCAAGGGAATACAATAGTATTTCTTACCAATTACCCAATAAGGTAGATTTTGTTAAAACTAGAGGCTTCAGGTAGGATGATGAAATGAGCAATGGAGTTAGGAGAATATGATATTCAATATCAACCAAGAACTACCATCAAGGGTCAGGCACTGCCAGATTTCATACTAGAAACCTCATAACCAATCCAACTCGAAGGCGAGACTTGATATGGGGCTATTGAAAGAAAGGAAGTATGAAATTTGTATGTAGATGGTTCCTCGTATTTGGGAGGATGTGGAGATGGAGTACTACTCACTAATCCTGATGGCAGGGATTACCTGTATGCATTGCACTTCGCGTTTAATGCCACAAATAATGAAGCTGAGTATGAAGCTCCGATAACTGGTTTAGGGTTGGCTAAAGAATTGAATGTGGAGGGCTTGGAAGTTTATGGTAATTCTCAAATAGTGGTTCTGCAGGTGAATGGGGAGTATGTGGTCAGGGAACAAAGTTTACAAAAGTACTAAGAGATTGTAAAATAACTTTTGAAAGGTTTCAGGTTGTACTCGTTAACACAAGTGCCGAGGGAAGAAAATCATAAAGCAGATGCTCTGAGTAAGCTATCCTTTTCAGATTTTAGAACTCAGTCTCAAAGACAGCTGTTATGGAAACACTGAGCATAAGAAGTTTCAAGGAAGCAGTGGTGATGGCTATCGAGGAGGAGAAAAACTGGATGGCTGACATAGTAAGCTACATTTGTGAAGGGGTTTTTCCAAGAAACGAGGCTAAATCCCAGAAGATAAGACTAAAGGCCATGAGATAAATGTTACAAGATGGAATTATGTACCCAAGGGGGCACCTAAAACCTTTGCTTCGATGTGTCACCTCTTACGAGGCTTATTATCTGATAAGAGAGGTTCATGAAGGCATGTGTGGTAGCCACCATGGGGCTCGATCAGTGGCAAGGAGGCTTATTCTAGCAAGGTATTATTGTCCAATGATGTTTGAGGTTGCGAACAAGTACATACAAGCCTACGACCAATGTTAGAGGCATGCCCCTCTAATTCACATTCCCCAAGAAAATATAACGAGCATTAACAGTTCATGGACATTCATCAAATAGGTGATTGATCTTGTAGGACCTTTCCCGAAATCCCCTAGGAAGTTCAAATATCTTATTGTGGCTGTTGATTATTTCACTAAGTGGGTCGAAACTGAGCCTTTGGCAAATATAAAGGGGAAAACAGTCATTGCATTTTTTTGGAAGAACATTGTTTGCCGCTTTGGTATCCCAAGGATATTAATCATGGATAATGGGATGCAATTTGCCCAAGATCCATTTAAAAAGTTGTGTGAGAAGTTCAAATTCAGCAAAAAGTAACGGCATTTTATCACCCACAGTTCAATGGTCAGGTAGAGGTAACCAATCGGACAATAGTGAATGGTATCAGAGAGAGGCTCGAGGGGGCAGAAGGGAACTGGATATATGAAATACCCAGTGTATAATGGGAGTACCGAATAGCTGAATCTTCTGCCACTAGTGAAACACCCTATAGCTTGGTGTATGGCTCGGAAGAAGTGATCCCAGCAGAAATTGGAGTTCCAAGTATGAGGTTGATGGCAGGCTCAGAAGAGATGGTTAATGATGAGAATCAATGTTTATACCTCGATATGGTGAAGGAAAAGCAAGATTTGGCATCCCTGCATGAAGCTAAGGTAAAGGAAAGAGTTAAAAATGTAGTGTTCAATCCGGGAGATATGGTGATAAGGAAAAATGAGAAGAGCAATTGTGAGCCTGAAGGAAAGTTAGCTGCCAACTGGGAAGGCCCCTACAGGGTGGTAGAAGCATATCTGGGAGGTAGCTATGTACTAGAATCTATGAATCGGGCAAGGGTGCCCAGAAGATGGAACATCACCAATCTAAGGAAGTATTACCAGCTTTGAAAATAAGAGTGATACGCTGATAATAGACACTCTCTAGAACATGGGTAACATGCTGATACGTTGAACCCTTCAAGTATATGGGTACCATGATGATAAGTTAAACCCTTCGAGGATATGGCTAACAAACTGATAAGTTGAACCCTTCGAGGACTTGGGTAACATGCTGATAAGTTGAATCCTTTGCAATAATTCTAGCTCTTTAGGTTGATGATTGAGTGAAATGGTGATAAGAGACACTCTTTACGACACATGTAACACGCTAATAATCCAAAACCTTTGTAATATTTCCAGATTGTAAGACTGATGATCGAGTGAAATGCTGATAATCAACACTTGTTATGTAGTATTACCCTCGTTTGGTAAATGAAATGATTGATGAAGAAAGCTGATAAGTTAATCAACTCTATTCCAATTTTCACATTGCATTCATCTAATGTTATTTGATTCTGTTTATTACAAGGGTCAATGAGCCAGATAATGAACGAATACAGCTGGAAAAAAACATAATTTATGATAAATATTCACAAATCGTACAACATTGATACATTCAATACATCGAATAGGATCTATATATAACCTATTTGCTTAGGTTTCCCAATCTAACTTCAAGCTTTTTGAGTTCTTCCATCTTGACTCCATCAGCACATTGAAGGTCTTCCATATGCTCCTCCTCAGGGTACTCAGACGAGTCTAACTTCGGCTTGTGGCGAGAAATCTTAAAGGGGTCATCCTTGCCTCTAGCACATTTTTTGGAAACTTGTTCGTTCTTATTACTCTAAGAGCCACAATCCTTATATCCTTTCATAGATCCTAATTTCTTTGATTCTAAGGATCTTTGACAATTCGAGGGGGAAGAATCACCGATTATCACCTCTCCAATCCACTCCAAGATGGCGCTGGAGGCTACCTTCTCCATGTCAGTCCCTCGAGTGTCCACTTGGCGATCAACAAGCCAATGATGGGAAGCCCTAAGTAAAAAATCTAGGTAAAAGCTAATCATCTATAAGTTTTGGGCCGATGACCCCATGGTACAGTGAGTGAGCTCAGAGGCTTACATCAAGGAGATTAACCTTCTCTTCTAATTCTTTGATTTTCAACCTAGAGGACTTGACTTCCTCTGACAGTCGAGTATTCTCAGCAAGGACTGACTCAATTACTGAGGGATCTTCTTCAGTAGATGTAACTTTTAGAGCTAGACCTTCTTCCAACCTCTCAATGTCACTCATAGCCATCTTATGAAGCTTTACTATCTATTGAACTTGGAATTTATATTTATAAACTTCAGTCTGACTTAGGTTAAGACGAGCCTCAAGAATTATAAGTCTATTAACATCAGCCAGACATATTTTTAAAGACCTAAATTGACTGTTTATGCAATGTACTATCTCCTAATAGTCTTGCTCGGCGGGATTGCAACATTCGACAACCTCGAGAAGTAACACCTTGCTAGGAATTTTGGCTTTGTAATCCTTTGGAAAGCTTTTAAAGAAAGGGTGTTCACCCTTATGACATTATTCTAACTCTTTTTTGAATCGATGATTTTCCTCACGGAGAGAATCATTTTCTGAGTTACACTTAGCAAGGTCTAGCATTGACTTCATTAGATGCTCGCTAGTTTCATTCAACTTGATTTGAGTATTCGAAAGTTCTTTGCAGACACATTCCAGTTGCCTTATCAATTGTTTATGCTACAAAAAAATAATTAAAAAAGGAAAGAATCAGTAAGCAGACTGTCTTGTTCATTATAATGGGAAAGAATTACTCAAGGAGGCTAAAATAGGCAAAAACTACACTTGATCCCCCTACCCTATTAGTACCCTCCTCAAAGGTAGGTTGAATATGGTCATCTGTAGTATTTTCCTCTATGATCGGTTGTTGAATTGCACTAGCAGATACCACTTTGGGGGTAAGAGCCCGAACCCCCTCAGCAGTGTGGAAACGTCCGCTAGAATTCAAGTAGGTTAGCAAGGCAAAGTTCAAACTACCCCTCTTGACCGCCTCATTCCATTTTGCATCCATAATGTTCACAAGGTCAGGCTTAACGAAGGATTCCAAAATTTTCATGTTATCCTTCGACAAGAAGGGAGCCAGTCGGGGATTCAACTCATCATCAACTAAGATATTGCAGCTAAGCTTCTTTGCATCCTCTACAAGCTCAATAAAGAAATTGAACATTTCAGTGTTTTTCATTAACTTCTCCTTATAATCCTCAAGCAGGAGAACCTGAGCCTCTGGATCTTCAGTCTTTTTCACTTTTTGCTCAAGAATCTCTTGGTTAAGGGAGTATTTCTTGTTGGCAGCCTCAAGTTTGATAATTTTCTTCTTTGAGGCCTCGAATCCAAGGCCAACTTAGAGCACTCGGTTTCCTTTTGTTTTATCCTTTCGAGCAATGAGCCGTGGTCAGAGCCCAATACTTGCAAAAGGGAAGACAAACCCTGGGTGACTTATCTGAGATGTTGGGATGCCTAAGATATAATAGAGCAGTCAGAATTACAAATATCAAGTTAACCCTAAGTAAAAGAGAGAAAAAATTATACAGCGGAAAAATTAAAAAAAATAGATTAACCTGAGGGTTGCTGGCAAAGGTCTTGAGGGCCTGATCATTGATGAAGGAGGCACTCGAAGTAGAAGTAAGAGTGTTCGGTGGCATAGTCTGTTGGGTAGCCTACTGGGGGATAGGCGGAACCCGATTACTGTTGTCATTAACTCTTTAACGCTGATTCCTGGTAGAAGAAGAGTTGGTGCCAAATCTCTTCTCCTAGGAGGTTTTTCACCACCCACTGGAGGAACATTGGGTGTTTGGTTCAAGGGGGTAGAGGAGCCATCCTAGCCTCCACCTTTTTTGCTTTTCGTTGAGCCTAGTGCTGAACCGATGCCCACTGTAAAAACAAAGGGAATAAAGTTAGAAATAAGAAACAGAAGAAGAAAGAAACTAAGTAATAAAGCTCATTAACACCTTCGGAGACTTTCGAGGGTCTAAACTGATAGGAGAGTCCTTGAGAGGGGACTCTTGAGATGGGCCCTCGAGGGCTCTTTTTTGCTTCCTATTTTTTATGAGGGATTCCTCAAGAGGAGGATCTTGAGAATTGGATGACACTTTATTTTTTTGTATCTTCTGGTATACACATACTTTGTAAATTTGGGGTGGCCAAATAAAGTCACCAATAACCTTGTCGGGATTGGAAATTTTTTTGCATTCCAAGGACGAGGCTAGCAGACGTATCCTATCATCTTCAAGATGGCCAGATTAGGAGTACTTTACCCCCTTCGAAGACTCAAATTTTCATGTTCAAGTTCCATTGAGGGACCTTGTATTTCGTGCAGTCAAAGGTAATCCCCTTCCCTGGCCCTTCCATTTACCCGAATGGGATGGAATGACAAAGACTTTTTGTTTCTTTTCCCTCCCGGTGAACATGATGTTTTTCTATATGGATTTGTTACTATAAGATACACAGTATAATGAATGGAGCAACCTATATCTAGGATTAATCCCAAATTTGTGGCATCTTATCAAGAACATCTTGATAACCACTAGAACGTTAGGGTGCACCTGCGCTAGCCTGACTTGTAATTCTTTAAGGAGTTTGGAGAACAAGGGGGGGGGGAATGGGAAGCAAAGCCCTGAACGAAGGTGTTTTAAGAATATAACTGATCTACCCCATGAAGGTTATCAGGGGATTCGTCTACTCTTAGGTGTTGGAAATCTATATCTGGGAGTATTTTTTGCTCTGAAGGAATCGAGGATACCCACTTTGAGATAAGGTAATGATAAAAACCTGAAATGGCGGCTAAGGTAATGATTATCTCGTAAAACTAAAAAAATTGAAAAGTCATGGAAATATCTTCGTTCCTTTTCAGAAAAGGTGGATATTCACGCGTCCATGTTTGCTGGTAAGTAAACAAGTGCACCTTCTTATATTCTATTAGAGTTTAATGTTGAGAAAACTAGATACCATCTCGAGTTTTCCTAGACGATGCTCAAAGGGCCTTACCTCGAAGGCAGATTAAACCGAGCCTTTAAGTCACTACCTCGAGGGTTGTCGATGCATCATCTCGAGACTTCACATCCTCTAGTGGATATCTAGTTTTTTTTAGGGCTTTTGATAAGGACCAGCCCCAAGTGAAGTTATGGGCTTGTATTAATTAGCCCACCCAGGTCTGAAATGGTAGACATTTAAACCGAACTTATGGGGTACAGCAAGATATGCAGGGGAAATATGTTACTAAGATTATGTTGTATAAATACCAGGTATGTATTCATTCACTCTTATATGGTATTTGGGCTCTTTGCTGATTTAAGTTTCAGAGAGTTTACCCCTGGGATTCCCCTAGGGTCTGCAGGTTACAAACCAAGAGGTTGAGCGGTCGATCCCTTCAGTATTCAGATGCATCACAGCCAAAATCAGCTACAACTCTAAATTGTGTTGATATGTCCATACTATACGATGATTTTGGGATTTTTTGTACTCATTTTGGTATGCTTTTGAGCTTTGGATACTCCATTTTACCTTGAAATTCCATTAGCAGAGTTAAGAGTGACTTTAGAACTCTTATCACTTTTAATAAGGAATTTGTGAGAAAAGGTAATGGTTCGAAGATTTGAAGACCATGAAGACTACTTTTTGAAGACAATGAAGACCATGAAGACCTGGAGATGGGAAGAGGAGACAACTACACTTAGACAAGAAGAAGATAGTATTTGAGAGCAACTTACTCAACCTGTCGCGACTCGTGATACATGTGTCGCGACTCGAGATGGATCTCCGCCCAGATCTACGTTTTGACTTTTTGTACTATAAATACTCTCTTTCCAGCAACTTCTTCTCCCGATTCTATAGCCGTAAAACCCTAGTTTTCCACCATTTTCATCTTTGTTTCATCTTGTATTTATGTTTGAATTGCTATTGTTGTTTAGTGTGAACTTCAGTACTAAATATAGTCTTGGGAGAAATTGATTAAGGCTTCCAAACCCATGTCTTGAGAACTTTATATGAGCTATTTAATGCTTTGCTATTGTGCATTTATTTATTTTTGAATGTTAGTTGTTGAAAGTAGTCATGGTGTTAGAAGTTTGAGTATATGAATTGCTTGTATGATTGCTTGTTAGGGTTGGGAGAAAATAGCTAATTCTCCTTTATTTTGATATGAAATCCAAGATCATGAATTAGAGCTTCTAATATGGTCGATGATTTGATGAATGCTAGATACATGTGATAATGTCGAATTCTTTATCATGTTTGTTTTCTGTAGAAAATAGGAGAAGTCTAGTAATGTTGAATGTTGTTGACTAATCTTGTGTAAATGCATGAATTGGTTCAATGCTTAGACACGATGTAGTATTTATAAGTGTTGTCAAGCTTGTTGATTCTTAGTACTTAATGTCATTAATGGGATACTTTTAGGCGTTGAACGACTAAAAGGGTCATTAGTTAGGTTTAGAGAGATGTCGAATTCACTCTTGTAAACTACTACCAAAGAAGGGTATAAGATTTATTTTCACAACAAGTAGTGAAAGTGTTGAATAGGTTGTATGTTTAAGGATAGATAAGAGGATTGGAAGAAATCAGTTGCGCCTAAGATCCCGTAATTTGTGTTTAATCTCTTCTTAATAGTTTGTTGCATATTTATTAGATTTATATTGCTTTCTAGTTAATTTGTCTTTAAATTCGTAACTTAGAAAAAAACAACCAAAATCTCCTCTTTTTTACATGCTTTTATATTTATGTATATCTCTATATTTAGTGTAGTATTTACCCTTAGAAAAATTTCTCTTCTTCGTGGACGACCCCGACTTGCCACTATCTACTTAGTTGTAGTTAAAGAGCACTTTAGAGATTAAAATAGTAAATTTGAGAGGTACGACGACGATCTCCCACTAAGTGAATTAGTCGTATGACTAAAACTAGTTGATGTTTGATTTTACCCTTCTGCCTTGAGGTTCTCAGCAGGCTCAAACACAAGGGTTTGCAAAGCCCAATTGTCAAAATATTGCCAAAAGCAAATTTAAATGGGGTTGTTTTCGGGGGAAAATTGGGGTTTACTCAATATAAGCAAACACTTCATCACCCACGATATCATAGTGGTGGAAATTTCGCAGGCGAGAGGTTATCTGCTCCTTTCACGGATATTGTATGCTACATGATTTAGTTGGGTTAATGTATATTACCACGTAATACAAACAGACTCTTTAATTAAAATACTCACTTCATTTTTCTACATTTATCACCATAGGTATATGTGTTTGAATTTACGTAATGAAAATGAGTAGATGAAATTGAATGTAGAAAATAAAAGGTAGAACGAGTGGATGAAATTGAAATAACCTTGCAAAAAATGAAAAGTGTTTCATTTAAAAAAAAATCTCAATATGGTAAGTGTGCCACAAATAGAAAAACAGGGAGAGTAATTATTTAAATGCAAAAGTCATTTGAAGCCTCGAATTTGATGTGAATGTATTTTTAATTGACTCCTTGGAATAAAGTTTTTGTGTTCAGACCCCATATCGAAACCCTCTCTTTTACACGTATACATATTTGGCCAAAATTTTGATTTCATTATTTATACGGTAAATTTTATTGTATTCAACCCCCTAAAATTCATAACAAAAATTTTAATACTCAATCAAATGTTGATTAAATAATTTCAAAATTAAGATTTCAAAATTTTATAGATAAATACAATTAACAAAGTGTGTGAATTATAACTTGTAATATTTTTTTACGCCCAACAAATTAAGTTATATAATTATATCATATATTAATATATTAAAAATACAAATTAATAATATAGTAATAAATTATGATATAAATAATAGTGCATGTGGATTAAATAATTTATTTAAAAATTTGATTATTATTTAAATATAATATTTGAATATGTATTATATTTAATTTTTATTATGCAATAATAGAATTCGAACGCTAACGTTATCGAGTTTTAAAGCGAAATGAAATACATTTTAAATATTTTTTATAATTATATACACTCCACAAGTACAAGTAGTACTCCCTCCGTTTTCCTATTTGCGGTACATTTATCTTATTGCGGTATTTTTTTAAATGACACACTTTTCATTTTTAGCTAGTAGGGGTGGCAAATGAGCGGACGGATCGAATATGAGTTGAGTAATATGGGTAACTAAAAAATATGGGTATGACCCATTTCGACCCATTTTATGACGGGTCAAAAATGGGTCAAGTCAAAATGGGTCAGAGTAAACATTTTTATTTCGACCCCTCCAGCCCCCTTGTACCTCCGCCCCTGCACACACACATGGGACCCAAAAGTAAACATTTTTATTTAAAAAAATCTAATTAGAAATGTGTGTACTCACTTTCATAGTTCTACATACACTTTGATATAGTAGATTTATATGTAGCTGGTGGTAATTCTGGTAATCGTGTCGGGTTAGAAACGGTTCGGGTTAAAAATGGTTCGGGTTTAAATGGTTCGGGTAAAAAATTTGTCAATTTTTAGTTTTCGGGTCGTGTAGTGTAGGGTTACTGTCGTGTCAGGTTGATACATGTTGGATTTTTTTTCTCGTGTCGGGTTTGGTAGGGTCGGGTTGCTGTCAGATCAATTCAAAACTGGTCTGTTGTTTTCTTCGGGGTCGGGTCGAGTCGGGTCGGTTTATTTTTGTGTCGGGTTATTGTCGTAAAATATTTTTTTCTCGAGTTAGATCGGGTTGGATTGAATCGGGTTCTTTTCGGATCAGGTTCTTTTCGGGTATTATTTAATATTATTTAAACAATATTTTATATTTAGGTATGAATAATAAAAATCATGTATTTTGGAGAAATAGATATTGGGGAAACACAATTTTGGGCCACAATGTAATTTTCCAAAAATGTGTACAAGTAATCAATGTTGACTTT
>JAULKM010130948.1:0-19484 GCA_032355605.1 Rubia tinctorum
TTATTTGGTAAGTTTTTATTGGCCCTGTGTGAATCGTGTGAAGGCATGGTTGCGTCTTAAATTCAATTTAGGACATGTTACTTTTGGATCCACGTTCATCGCGTGCCATCATTTCACATGAACGAAGCGTCAATCAAGCTAATTAGGGATGCGATCAGAAAGTATGTCACGATTGAGAAGGATGTCGACGGTTCAATGGTTGGTCCATATATGCGCATTAAGTGCAAAATCGACATCACAAAGCCGCTGAAGAGAGTTCAAACAGTTGGGCTCCTTGGAAATCAAACTCAACTCTTGTTGGAATTGAAGGAACTCCCTAGACATTGCTTGTGAATGAATAATTTCCCATTAATGATTCTAATATTACTTAATGGAATAAATAGAGTACAAAAATAGACTAGACCTAGTAGAACTCTAGTCTAGTCATGAACCTAATCCATAATCAAATCTAATCTAATCAGCATATTGACTTATTCTAACACCCCCTCAAGCGAAGCGTTGGATACTCGCTAACATAAAGCTTGGATCGAAAAAGTCTAACAGCGAACGAGAGAGCCATTTGGTGAATATGTCCGCAATTTGAAGAGCAGTAGGAACATAAGCAACACGTAGCTTTCCAGAAGCATCCAACTCCCGAACAAAGTGATAATCAATGTCGATGTGATTCGTCCGCTTGTGAGCAACTAGATTCTGAGCTAAGAAGATGAGCAATGGAGAACCAGACAAAGGAAATCAAAGATCTTGGAGCAAATGAGTAAGCCAAACAACTTCTGAAGTAGTGTTGGCAAGAGCACGATACTCAGACTCAGTACTGGAACGAGAAACTGTGGGCTGTTTCTTGGCACTCCAAGAAACAAGGTTCTCACCAAGAAAAATAGCGTATCCATAAGTGGAATGACGAGTCTCCAAATAGCGAGCCCAATCAGTATCAAAGTACCCCAACACCTCTGGAGAACTGGCAGACCGAAAAGCAAGACCAAAATGCAGAGTGCCCCGAACTTACAACAAAATCCGAGTAACAGCAGCAAAATGATCATTTCTATGATCCTGAAGAAACTGACTGAAAGTGTTGACCGAGAAAGCCAAATCAGAAAGAGTGATGGTCAAGTAATGAAGAGCCCCAACTAGAGAACGATACAAAGTAAAATTCTAAAATGGTGGACTAGTTGAACTGTGCAACTGAGAACCTGGCACAAATGGCGTAGAGACTGGAGTAGTATTAGACATCCCTGCACGACTGAGAATGTCTCGGGCATATTATGCTTGTCCAAGAAGTAAACCTGATGAAGTAGGTGAAACATCCAAGCCAAGAAAGCAGTGAAGTATACCGAGGTCCTTGATGACAAACTCTCGATGTGTCCGATCAATGAACTGTCACAGAAGAGTCGAATCGTTACCTGTAAGAATGATTTCATCGACATACACCAGTAGATATAGTAACGACGATCCTCTTGAAAGAACAAAAAGAGAAGTGTCGGCTGAGCTGCACTGAAATCCAAGCTGAACCAAATAGAGCTGAATCGCTGAAACCATGCTCGAGTGGCTTGCTTTAGACCATAAATAGCCTTCTGCAAGCGACATACATAATTCGGATGAACATGGTCCTTATATCCAACGGGTTGCTTCATATAAACTGGAGCATCGAGTACGCCATTGGGACAGGTGTTCTTGACATCCAGCTGATGAAGTGGCCAGGAACGCATAGTAGCAATGTCGAGAACTGTCTGAACAGTGAATGCTTTGACCACAGGACTAAAGGTGTGATCAAAGTCAAAACCCGGAATCTGAGAGAAACCTTGTGCTACAAGTCGAGCTTTGTGCGATTAATCATACCATCAGGATGATGCTTCAGCCGATAGACCCATTTAGAGCCAACAACGTTCACATCCGATTGGCGAGCAACTAAATCCCAAGTGTGCTGGACATGAAGAGTTGATATCTCCTCATTCATAGCAGAATCCCAAACCGGATCCTGAAGAGCGAAACGATAATCAGTGGATTCAGACTGTGCAAGAAGAGCCGCCATAAGTCCATGAGTAATGATATCCGAACAATTCTTGCACTGAATAACACCAGTCGCAGATCGAGTGGCAATGCGATGAGTACGAGCCCCAGAAGGAGAGGCTGAAGGAGTAGGACCGGCAGAGGAGACTAGCGAGGAAGCAACTGAGCTGGCCGGAGACTGAGCAGGCAGACTGTTCTGCGGAGAAGCAAGAGGTGCCTGCCGGGATGCTGGTGGCAGATCAATGGAGCAAATGGAGCAAGGGACCGAAGGAGATATAGTCAACACAGGAGAAACTGTAGGCAAAGTAGTTCCTAAATCAGAATCAGAATCAAGAAAGGCAGAAACATCTAATACTGATGGTGGAGAAACGATCGCCGAAGGAGTAGATGGGGAAAATGGAAAGCATGTTTCGTCAAAACGAGCATGTCGAGTGACATATATTCTTCCAGTACTAAAATTGAGGCAACAAAAACCTTTATGCTGCAAACTGTAGCCAATAAAAATGCACGAAATACTGTGGGGAGACAACTTGTGTTCAGCCAAAGGGCGAATAAAGGGGAAGACCTGACAACCAAAGGCATGAAAATTGGTGTATATGGGAACCCGACCATTAATAACCTTATATGGTGATCGTCCGCCAAGAACAGGAGTGGGCAACCGATTTATGGTATGAGCGACTGCAACCAAAGCATCGGGCCAGTGAGAGAGAGGGAGATGAGCGGGATATATGATAGACAAGCCCATCTCAGCAATGTGTCAGTGCTTGCGCTTAGCCCGTCCATTTTGTTCAGGAGTATAAGGACAATAAATCTGATGATGAATGCCCTTTGTCTGAAAGTGAGAGCGTAAGCGACCATTTACAAACTCAGTCCCTCCATCACTCTGAAATGCCTTAATGGTGGACGAGAACTAGTTCTCACAAAAGCCTCAAACTGGCGATAAACATCCCAGAAATAAAATTGCGACGCATTGGATAAAACCACGAGAGCCAGGAATAATCATCAATGAAAATAACATAGTAGGTGTAACCATCAACATATAAAAGAGGAGAAGGTCCCCATAAATCACAATGAACCAGATCAAGTACCCTAGCAGCACGTTTATCATTTGTATGAAAAGATAAACGTTTCCCTTTAACCTTATCACATGCCTCACAAAGGGTGGGTTTAGGCAAAACCTATGAGACAACTAAGGATCTAGAAGCACGAAAACAGAATGTGAAACATGACCATGTCTAGCATGCCAGATTTAAAAAAAACACATGACTTATTAGACTCCACAGTCGACAGTAAAACAGATGCACCATAGACTAAGACATAAAGACTATCGTTAATATGACCATGACCCAAGATTCCCGTAGAAATTTTATACCGAATAATAAATGAACAATCATCAAATAAGACAATAGCATTTAAATCCAGTGTTAATATGCTAATTGAAAGCAATTTTTTAGTAATATGAGGCACAATAAGCACATCATAAATAGGCAAAGACTTAGAAAGCCAAGAATCACCAACATGTGTAATAGGGAGTTTAGCACCATTACCAATAGAGACATGAGCAGAACCATTATAGAGTGTCACACGATCAACAATAGTAGGGGATGATGCCATGTGTTTTGTAGCGCCAAAATCCAAAATCCACTTGAAGCTAGAATGAGCCATAATACACACAAAGAGAAAAAGTGCGGAACACGCGCGTTGAAAGGCCGAGTAAGTGTGGATAGGCACTGGACTGAGAGGCGCATGGAACAACGCACTAAACTTTAAGGGCGCGTGTAATCACAAGTTGAACATAGTGGGCACATGGATCTGACGCGCTGGAAGAACCGTTGAGACACAATTCTGGAACTGGAGAGCTGGCCGGAAACTTGAGTCACCGGATTCACGTGTCAGAGACTTGGGAGCGGGCCGGGGAACAAGCCGAAAAGCAAGCCTTGAAGTGCAGGTGCGGAGAGCGAGCCAAAGAGAAAACCACAGAATGCTTGTCGGAGAAGATCGCCAGTGCTGGAGGGAAACGTCGGCGGAAGATGCGCCGCTGGAGGACGATTGTCGGGAAAAAAAGAGAAGGGAGAGTGAAAAAAAATAAATTAGGTTTCAGGATTTAGGATCGAAACCTTACTCATATATCATAAAAGAATGATTTCTTGTAATGATTATTATTGATCAAGAAGAGAATAAATAGAGAGTACAAAGCATAAAGGTAGACTAGTCCTAATATAACTCTTGTCTAGTCAACAAGATAAAATCAAATCTAATTATCTAACTGATTTATTCTGACAACACTTTCAACATGAAGTTAGGCTCATTTTAACACTTTTCTCATTAATATATTACAAACTTAACTGATGTGCACATCAATATCGTGCATGGAATATGCAAGAATTGGATATAAAATAAACATTAAAATTTATTTTTGAATGGTTTTAAGGTGAAATAGTATAAATGAAACTTGCTATACAGTTAACATAGCAAAAGGTAGTATGCAGTTTCATCTTAACTATTTTGCATGAAACTGTTTAAGTTACTTGAGGAGAAATACATGCAAGGTGCGTGTATTTTGCATGTATACGAGCTAGATTGAGACTTATAATTTTTTTGCAGTTCAACACATGATTTTTTCAATCAAGTTTGAGAGCTTCCATAATGAAACATAAGCAAAAGAGAAGAAAACAAATAAGGAAGTAAAATGAGCCTTATTTGGGACCCGTAGAGATTTGTGTTTATCACTTTCTCTCCAGAGCTCTTGGTGATCTATGAAGGATAAATAAGCATTATAGTCGCAAGACTTACACAATGATGTCGGATTTGAAGGCACATTTGAAGATTTATGGTACAATCGTATACATGTGATTGTAACAACAATTTCTCTAGGTAAAATTTCGTATCTCGATTTAGTTAATATTTTAATTTTCATATTTTTCTAATCATCAGAATTGTAGAGTAATAGTACCTTTAATTCTTCTATAAATGATCAAATCCTGTATATTGCTTTAATTGTTTCTCTGTGCCCTTTGGCCTTTGCAGAAATTTTATTTGACTTTATTGTTAAGTTTTAGGTTTTTCAACATGCATGGAACGAGCCAGTTTAATTAATAGTAAAATATAGAAACATAATTTTTTAAATTTTTTTAAAAATAGTTGATAAAAATGTGTTTTAACTTTCACGTGAAAAGTGATCATCTATCATACATTGATAGTTCGTGTGCAATAGTGATTCTCAATTCGCTATCTTTGTATGAAATATTTGAGTAATTACCTAATGCAAAAAATAATTGTAACTAGCGAGCATTTTATACTAATTAAGTATTAAAAAATAAACTACATTTTGGACCTAGTATTTATAGTTAATCTTCATAGCTTTCTGCATTGTAATATACATGAATACACATAGTCACCATCTGTGCAAAATTATGTTCTTCTAAAATCATATACCCCTTCACTTATTTTCTATCTTTAGAATTAGATCATCCTCTTTATTGTTACAATGTATCATAGACAATGATCTTTATAGAGGAGTTTGAGCATGTTGCCGCATTCTTTCTCCGCATCCAGTTTGAAGAGGATGGAATCCGCTTGGAGGATATTTTTTATTTAAATTTGGAACTCAAGCTGAGCTATTTTTAACCATTATATTCTATTAATATATGTACGATTATTTTGATTCACTGAATATAACATAAAATATTTAAAATACTTATTGTTAAAAGATAATTATATATATATATATATATTGAAGTACTATAGTCAATTTTGAAGTCAAATTAGTATCTTAAGAGGACTAATTGATGTACGAAGTAGTGATAAAGTTTTCTAATAAATTTATTTTGTTCATTTCGTGCAATTTTCATGCGTGCATTTTTGTTTTAAAGATTATTTGGTGTAATTGTCGATGAAATGAAAAGCATGGTTCTTGTGTGCCATTTGTGTGTTTTTTCTGTGTATTTACAAAAGAAACACAAATTTATCTTCGAGATGTAGAACACGTGTACTTATTTTTAAACTAGTTATTGTAGTTGCAAACATAACAAAAAAACATACTAAATCAATAGAGAAGGAATCTTACAAGCTATGTGTAGCTAACTATTCTAATATAGCATTCGTTTCTTGAGTATTGATGTGTGGAGTTTCGCCCAACATTTCGAAAAGTAGGTCATTTCTCTCTTCTGAAAGCTTACTCCCAAACTCCTTTAAATCATGGGAAAGAGACATAATGTGGTCTTGGTGATCGATGATGGATAAAGTAGCATTACAGTTGCAAGGCTTACAAGTGCTGACAGATTTGAAGGCACATTTGAAGACTATGATACAATCGTATAAATATTATTGTAACAACAATTTCTCCAGGTATAATTTTGTACCTAGTTTAAAGTTAATATTTAATTTTAATTTTAATCTTGTAATCAGAATAATTGTGTAAAAGTACCTTTAATTCTTCCATATATAATCAAATCTTGTATAATGATTTAATTATTTCTCTATGCCCTTTGGCCTTTGCAGAAAATTTTATTTGACTTCATGGATATGTTTTAGATGCTTCTACGTGCATGGAATGTTGCAACTTTCACGTGGAATTTGGTCATCTACGATAGACTGAGATTTCATGTGCAATAGTGATTCTCAATTTGCTATCTTTAAATGAAATATTGGAGGAATTACCTAAAGGAAAAATTATGCTCAACCAGCAAGCATCTTATAGTAATTAATTATTATAAAATGAACTACAGTTTTGACCTAGTGATTATAGATTACCTTCATAGATTTGTGCACTGTAATATACATGAATACACACAGTCATCATCCATACAAAAAAAATCTTCTAAAATCTTATCCCCTTACTTATTTTCTCTATCTTTAAACTTATATCCACCTTTTTATTTTTACAATGGATCACAAACAATGATATTTAGAGGGGAGTTCGGGCAGGGTGTATGGTTGTTTCAGGGAAGCTTTGATCACAAACAATGATAAAAGATGATCGAGTGCCTCGCCGCATTTCTTTTCCGCCTCCGGTTGGTTTTCAATCAATGTCAGCTGAGCCTGGAGATATTTTACCGTGTCTTTAAGGCCAAAATATATGGAGGCGGAGAAGAAGAACTACAGTCGCAAGACTTACATTCATAGCTTTGTGCACTGTAATATACATGAATACACATAGTCACCATCTGTTCAAATTTTTGTTCTTTTAAAATAATGTACCACTTAAAAAAATTGTCTTTAAACTTCGATCATTCTCTACTTTGTTACCATGGATCACACACAATGATCTTTAGAGGGGAGTTCAAGTAAGGTTTTGGCTGTGTTTGAGTAGCTTTGATCACAGACAATGATCAAAGTTGATCGAGCGCCTCACTGCATTTCTTCTCTACCTCCGGTTTGTTTTCAATCAATGTCAGATGGGCCTGGAAATCCTCCTTCGTGCCTTTTGGGCCAAACAGAATGGCACCGCCATCATTCTCATTTTTAAAGCGGTTGATGATGTGGTTCACGTCGGGGCTTCCATGCGAAAAAGGCTTCCCGAACGGAGAGAACACAACGATGCCGACTTTAATGTCACTAAGGGTACTAAGCTTGCCAACCATTTTTCAGAGACTGGAATTGCGCTTTGAGGAGATTTTTAATTTCGATTTGGAACTCAAGTTGAGCTAATTTTAACCATTATATTCTATTAATATATGTATGATTATTTTTATTCTCCAAATCATATAACATATCATTTTTAAAATATTAATTGTTAAAGATTTTTTTACACAAAATCTAAGTACATGCAGGGAAATTCTAAATGCAGGTAAATTTAATGAAAAAAATTACTATATTACCCTTAATTATTTAATATACATAATCAAAATTTGATTAAGATTAAAATTAATGAAGGGTGTTAGAGTAAATTTTTCATTATATTTATCTGCATTTAGAATTTCCCTACCTGTACTTAGATTTGCCCTTATTTTATACATACAAATATATATTAATAGTGAAATATTTATAGAGTCGATTTCGAAAGTCATATTAATATCTTAATAGGTTTATTGATATAAAGAGTAGTGATACAGTTTTCCTATAAATTTATTTTGTTCCTTTTGTGCAATTTTCATGCACATTTTTGTTTTGAAGATTATTTCGTGCAATTTTTTAGTTGACGGAATGAAAATCATGGTTTTTTCTTACCATTTGTGTGTGTTTGTTTTGTGTAATAACAAAAGAAACACGAATTTATCTTAGAGATGTTGAGACACTAGTACTTATATTTAAACTGAATCTTGGTGTTGCTAACATATATCTCAAAGCAAAAAAATGGAGTAAATAAATAGAGATATAATCTAAACAGCTAACTATTCTGATATCATTCCTTTATTAGGTTATGATGTGTAGAGTTAAGCCAAACAATTCGGAAAGTCTGTTATTTCTATATTCAGAAAACTTATTCTCAAACTCCTTGAAATCATGGGAAATAGATAAAATATACTCTCTGCTAAGGGGCTTGTTCAGGTCAAACATGTTGATACCTGGAAAAAAAAATCATAGATTTTAACATCTCATATAAACTTCATCTTACTTTATCTTTTTGTAAAAGTTAGGGTCATTTTAACACTTTGTTCAAAGTTACAAACTTAACTAATGTGCACATCAATATCGTGCATGGAATGTGCTGGAGCTTAATATAATATTAGCATTAAAATCTAACTTTGAATGTTTTTAAGGTGAAATATTTTAAATGAAACTTGCTATACAGTTAATATAACAAAAGATATTATGCATTTTCGTCTAAACTGTTTTGCATGAAAATGCTTAAGTATATACTTAAGCTGAAATCCTTGTAAGGTGCGTGCATTTTGTATATATACTAAAAAGCTAGATAGATTAACCAGTTCAACACATGATTTATTCAATCAAGCTAAAGAACTTCCACATTCAAACATAAGCAAAAGAGAAGAAAACAAATAATGAAGTAAAATAAGGCTTATGTGTGCATCAGAGAGAGTTGTGTTCATCACCTTCCCTCCAGAGCACTTGGTGATCGATGAGGGATAAAGAAGCACTACAATTGCAAGACTTACACATTGCTGGCATATTTGAAAGCACATTTGAAGATCTATGGTACAATCAAATAAATGTGATTGTAACAACAATTTCTCCGGGTATAATTTTGTATCTAGTTTTAAGTAAATGTATTAATTTTCATATTTTTCTAATCATCAAAATAATTGTGTAAAAATACCTTTAATTCTTCCATGTATAATCAATTCCCGTTCATTAATTTAATTATTTCTCTATGCCCTTTGGCCTTGCAGAAATTTTATTTAACTTCATTCATTGGTTTTTGGTTTTTCTACGTGCATGGAACGAGCCAATTTACTTAATAGTAAAATATAGAGACATAGTATTTTTGAATTTGTTTAAGTAGTTGATAAAATTGTGTTTCAACCTTCATGTGGAATTTGATCATCTATCATAAATTGATATTTCGTGTGCAATAGTAATTCTCAATTCGCTATCTTTGTATGAAATATTTGAGTAATTACCTAATGCAAAAATTAATTGCAACTAGCGAGCATTTTACACTGATTAAGTATTAAAAGATAAACTACATTCTTGGCCTAGTATTTATAGTTAACCTTCATAGTTTTGTGCACTATATTATACATGAATACACATAATCACCATTTGTGCGAAATTATGTTCTTCTAAAATCATATACCCCTTCACTTATATTCTGTCGTTAGACTTAGATCCTCCTCTTTGTTGTTACAATGGGCCATAGACAATGATCTTTATAGGGGAGTTTGAGCACGTCGCCGCATTCTTTATCTGCATCCAGTTGGTCTTCAATCAATGTCAGTTGTGTATGGAGATCCTCCATCATTCTTTGGGCCAAATAGAATGGTACTGCCATCTTTATCATATTCAAAGCGGTTGATGATGTGGTTCATGTCGGGGCTTCCATTCGAAAAAGGATTCCTAGGCAGAGAGAACGTGACAATGAACACCTTAACGTAACAATGGGCACTGAGTTTTCTGGCCAATTTAAAGAAATCGGAGCAGCGCTTGGAGAAGATTTTTCATTTAAATGTGGAACTCATGTTGAGATAATTTTAACCATTATATTCTAATAATATATGTATGATTATTTTGATTCACCAAATGTAACGTATAATTTTTAAAATATTAACTTTTATATATTATTTTATACATATTAATAAATATTAATAGTGAAATTTTCATAGAGTCGATTTTGAAAGTCAAATTAGTATCATAATAGGATTAATTTTTGTATGAAGTAGTGATATAGTTTTCTTATGAATTTATTTTTGTTCCTTTCATGCAATTTTCATGCGTGTTTTTGTTTTGAAGATTATTAAGTGCAATTGTTGGGTTCATGGAATGAAAATCATGTTTTTTGTGTGGCATTTGTGTGTTTTTATTTCGTGTATTTTCAAAAGAAACACGAATTTGTTTTAGAGATTTAAATACAATTATACATATTTTAAAACATGTTCTTGGTGTTGCAAACATATATCACATAACAAAAAACATACTAAATTAAAAGAGAACGAATCTAACAAGCTATTTGTAACTACTTTTCTTATGTAGTATTCATTTCTTGGGATTTGACGTGTGGAGTTACGCCTAACATTTTGGAAAGTCGGTCCTTTCTCTCTTCGGAAAGCTTACTCCCAAACTCCTTGACATCATGGGAAAGAGATATAATATGCTCTCTGTTAAGGGGCTTGTTCAGGCCAGACATGTTGATTCCCGAAAATATCATAGATTTTAATATCTCGTCTAACCTTCATCTTACTTTCTCATCTTGCAAAATTATATTGACACTTTCATCATGAAGTTAGGGTCATTTTGACACTTTTATCTTTAATAAATTACAAACATAACTGATGTGCACATCAATATCGTGCATGGAATGTGCATGAATTGAATACAAAATAAGCATTAAATTTTACTTTTGAATTGTTTTAAGGTGAAATATTTTAAATGAAACTTGTATACAGTTAATATAGCAAAAGGTGGTACGCATTTTCATCTTAACTGTTTTGCATGAAAATGTTTAATTAATTACTTAAGCAAAAATACATGTTAGATGCGTGCATTTTGTATTTATATTAGCTAGATTGAAACTTATAATTTTTTTGCAGTTCAACACATGATTTATTCCATCAAGCTTAAGAACTTCTGTAATCAAACATAAAAAAAGAGAAGAAAACAAATAAGGAAGAAAATAAGGCTTATGTGGTTCCCGGAGAGACTTGTGTTCATCACCTTTCCATCCGAGCTCTTGGTTTCTTTAAGGTATAAAGAAGCATTACAATATCAAGAGTTACATAGTACGAGCGGATTAGAAGGCACATTTGAAAATCTATGGTACGATATGTAAATGTGATTGTAACAACAATTTGTCCAGGTATAATTTTATATCTAGTTTTAAGTTAATATTTTAATTTTTATAGTTTTCTAATCATTAGAATTATTGTGTAAAAGTTCCTTTAATTCTTCCATATACAATCAAATCCCGTATAAAGATTTAATTATTTCTCTATGCCTTTGGCCTTTGCAGAAATTTTATTTGACCTCATGAATAATTTTTGGTTCTTCTGCATGAATGGAACATGCAAGTTTACTTATATGTAAAATACAGACATAATATTTTTGAATTTATTTGGGTTGTTGATAAAAATGTGTTTCAACCTTCATGTGGAATTTGATCATATATGATACACTGAGAGTTGTGTGAAATATTGAATCTCAATTTTCTATCTTTATATGAAATATTGGAGTAATTACTTAAACCAAAAATTATTTGTAACTAGCGAGCATATTATACAAATTAATTTTTAGAAAATGAACTACATTCTTGACCTTGTGATTATAGTTTACCTTCATAGCTTTGTGTACTGTAATATACATGAATACACATAATCCCCTTCTCTGCAAAAATTTTATTTTCAAACATCATATACACCTCTTATTTTCTGTCTTTGGACATATATTCTCCTCTTCATTGTTACAAAGGACCACAGACAATGATCTTTAGAGGGGAGTACAAGCAGGATGTCTAGTTGTATTCAAGAAGCTTTGGTCATAGACAATGATCAAAGTTGATCGGGCACTTCGCCGCTTTTCTTCTCCACCTTCAGTTGTTCTTCAATAAATGCCAGCTGAGCTTAAAGATCCTCCGACGTGCCTATGGGGCTAAACAAAATGGCACCACCGTCATTCTCATTTCCAAAGCAGTTGATAATGTGGTTCACGTCGGGGCTTCTGTACGAGAAGGGCTTCCCCTACAGAGAGAACGCGACGATGCCAATCTCAACTTCACAAAGGGCATTGAGCTTGTTGGCCATTTTGAAAAGGCCGGAGCTATGGTTGGAGAAGATTTTTAATTTGAATTTGGAAGTCAACTTGGGCTATTTTAACCATTGTATTCTATTATTATATTTATAATTATTTTAATTCACCAAATATAACATATAATTTTTGAAATATTAATTGTTTAATATTATTTTATACATACAAGTATACATTAATTCTGAAATATTTATAGAGTAAATTTAGAAAGTTACATTAGTATCTTAATTGGATTAATTGATGTATTAAGTACTGATACAATTATCTTTTAAATTTATTTTGTTCCTTTCGTGCAATTTTCATGCGGATTTTTGTTTTGAAAATTATTTCGTGCAATCGTGCAATAGTCAAGTTGATAGATTGAACGTCAGGATTTTTGCGTGCCATTTGTGTGTTTTTGTTATATGTATGGACAAAAGAAACACGAATTAATCTTATAAATGTATATTTACTTGTACTTAATTTTAAACTAGTTCTTGTAGTTGCAGACATATAACTCATAATAAAAAAATGGACTAAATCAATAGAGAAATAATCCGACAAGCTAATTGTAGCTAACTGTTCTTATAAAGCCTTCATTTCTTATGTTTTGATGTGTGGAACTATGCCAAAAATTTTGAAAAGTCGATATTTTCTCTCTTTCGAAAGCTTGCTCCCAAACTCCTTGAAATCATGGGAAAGAGATATAATATGCTTTCTGTTGAGGGGCTTGTTCAGGCCAGAAATGTTTATTCCTGAAAAAAATCATAGATTTTAAGATCTCATCTAAACTTCATCTAAGTTTCTCATTTTGCAAGATTATATTGGCAATTTTAGACTAAAGTTAGGGTCATTTTAACACTTTTCTCATTAATAAATTACAAACTTAACTGATGTGCACATGAATATCGTGCATGGAATGTGAAAGAATTGATATAAAATAAGAATTAAAATTTACCTTTGAATGGTTTCAAGGTGAAATATTTTAAATGAAACTTGCTATACAGTTAATATAGCAAAAGGCAGTATGCATTTTCATCTTAATTTTTTTGCATGAAAATGTTTAAGTAATTACTTAAGCATAAATACGTATAAGGTTCGTGCATTTTGTATTTATACTAACTAGACTGAGACTTGTAAATTTTAGCAGTTCAACACGTGATTTGTCCAATCAAGCTTTAGAACTTCAACAATAAAACATAAGCAAAAGAGAAGAAAACAAATAAGGAAGTAAAATAAGTCTTATGTGGGCCCCAAAGAGACTTATTTTCATCATCTTCCCTCCGGAGCTCTTGGTGATCTATGAGGGATAAAGATGAATTACAATCGCAAGACTTACACAGTATTGTCGGATTTGAAGGCACATTTGAAGATATATGATACGGTCATATAAATGTAATTGTAACAACAATTTCTCTAGGTATAATTTTGTATCCAGTTTCAGGTTAATATTTTAATCTTTATATTTCTCTCATCATCATAATTATTGTGTAAAACTACCTTTAATTCCTCCATGTATAATCAAACCCTATATATTTATTTCTTTATGTTCTTTGGCCTTTTCAGAAATTTTATTTTATTTAATGGATAATTTTAAAGTTCTTCTACGTGCATGGAACATGCCAATTTACTTTATAGTAAAATAGAGACACATTATATCTTTTAATTTGTTTAATTAGTTGATAAAAATGTGTTTCAACTTTCACGTGTAACTTGATCATCTATTATACACTGCGAGTTCTTGTGCAATAGTGATTCTCAATTTGCCATCTCCATATGAAATATTGAATTAATTACATCAAGAAAAAATTATGTGAAACTAGCAAGCCTTTTATAAAAATTAATTATTAGAAAAATGAAATACATTCTTAGCGTAGTCATTATAGTTAACCTTCATAGCTTTGTGCACTGTAATATACATGAATACACATAGTCACCATCTCTGCAAAAAAAAGGTGGAACTGTGTTTCATTTCTCCAAATAAAAACCTCAATTGTACAAAGCCCTCATTACTATTACAGCCAGCCCAAAATCAAACCAGGCCCAATTCAAACCCTATACAAAAAAAAAATTCTTAACTAGTACTCCAGATTCCCTACTGCTTTAACCTTTGCCTGGATAACTTCTTTTGTTCCCCTCCAACCACATGTTAAAAAAAACAGCAACGACCATTCTGAATCTCTTTTTTTATTTCTCCTGCTACAGCCATGGTAACATTATTAACGAATACTCCTTAGGTCACTGAAACCAGCAATGCCAAGTTTATGGAATACCTATTTGGTGAATCTGCATTGAACAAATAAATAATCCGGGTTCTTTTTTTTTGTTCATCACATAGAAGACAGTGGGGAACTCCAACCTTTATACCCATACTCCTTAATTTATCCTGAGTAGATAGCCTTCTCAGTGTCATCATCCAGAAGAAAAAAGAATGTTTTGGCAGTAGGTATTTACTTCATACCGCTTTTGTAATTGCATATTCCCTTAGATCTCCCAGCAAGTGCAAATAGGCCAAAGAGATTATGAATTTCCTTTTGGTATGAACTTGTATAAACATCCACCAACACTCCTGTTTAATTCTATTAATGATTTCCAAGAAAAACTGCTACATGATTTTGCTTTTCATTCATTGAGGTGTTTACCCTTCATGTAGAATTCCTGCACCCATTTAACCTGAAAATTATCCTTCTTGGACTTAATTTCCTGAAGAAGCTTACACATAAGTGCTCTATTCCAGATAAGGGTGGCTCTGAGTTCTACTCCACCATTCTTCTTGCTTCTGCAAAGAATTTCCCGAGAAATTAGCACCAACCGTCCTGGGTTTCTTGTATGTCCCTAGAGAAAGTTCTTGCAAATGCTCTCAATGGAATTATAAACATACAATGGAAGCTGAAACATACTCATCCAATATGCAGATATACTCAAAAGTACAGAATTGATCAATAGCACTTTTGCAGCATGTGAGAAGTTCCTACTACTCCAAGGCGTCAGTTTAGCATTCATTTTGTCTAGTAACTTCTGACAACTTTCCAAATTCCATTTTATGCCTAACAGAGGTAATCCAAGATATGTGGTTGGCAGCTCTTAATATTGTATCTTTAGAACATCCAATAAGCACTGTGTTTCCACTGCATTCATTTTTAAGAAAAAATCTTGGGATTTTGCTAAGTTAATAGACAGACCTGCAGTTTTCTGAAATACTGTCAAAACCTCTTGAATCCCCACCATTGAATTCATATTTTCTTTACTAAAGATCATCAGGTCATAAGCAAATAGAAGACACTGCACCGTAGGGTTTTTACACTTTATATGGTAATCTATTAATTTCCTTAAAAAATAGGATGCTAATAGCCTAGAAAAATACTCCATTGATAACACAAACAATATTGGAGAGACTAGGTCACATTGTTTCACCCCTCTTCCTGGCTGTAAAAGTCTTTGTATATCCACCATGCAGTGCAATACTAAAATTTTAGCTCTCCAAACATCTCTTAATCCAGAAGATAAAAATCCCAGGAAATTTTAATTTCCACGTTAGATCAAATAAAATATTATAGTCCAGGCTATCAAAAGGCTTTTGCAGATCTATTTTCAACATAAAACTAGATACTCTAGTGTCATTCCAGCTATATTTATGCAATAACTCTTGAATAATAAAAATGTTGTGAGATATAGATCTTCCATTCACAAAAGCGCCTTGATTATCGGAAATCTAAAAAGGCAATACATCTCTGAGTCTAGTTGTAATTATCTTTGTAATAATTTTATATACTGCTGAGCAGCAGGAGATAGGCTTGTAATCAGATGATGTTTGGGGTTCTCCTTCTTTGGTATCAAAGTTATAGTGGTCATGTTCAGCTCATTAGGCATTGCATTATTATTTTTTTTAAACCTTGCACTGCAGCAGTAAAATCAAGTAATTAATTATTTAAATCTTATGTGTGCATGTCAAAAGTACTTCTCCTTCCTTCCAAAATTCATACATTTTTAATTGACATTTCATTTTGAATAGTGAGAAATTTAATCTAAGAAAAAGTTCTATATACTTGATTTTGAGTGTAAAATTATACTAAAACGTATATTTTAGATTCGAATGTGCTTTTCCGAAACCATACAAAAATATATAGGACAATGATAGTGTTATGGAGAGATCATTGAGAGATTACATGACAGAGTATAAAAGTACAGAAGAAAGCTATAATATATGAGTACAATTGTTTGCCCATAAAAACTTACCATGCACATTTTTGCATGGGTTAACTTCACGTGCATGCACAAAAAAACTACTCCTTGCTAGGTATTTTGAAATTGCAAGAACCAAGAAATGGTAGTTGAACAAAGTGTAAGGGTTTTATGCGAATTTACTTGCTGAATTAACTCCTAGAAAAAATGCAAAATAGTTATAATATTTTTTTTGTAAATTGAGGAAATAAAACATGTATGAAACTATTTTCTATTCACTACTGGAATACAGGTATATAGGCACTGGTACCTAATCCGAGAGGGAAAGGAATAGTTGCTAAATTTATGAAAGGCACTGGTTTTATGAGAAGAAAGAATAAAATCGGTGCGCATGTAAGTATTCAGCACTGGAAAAAGCCATCGGTGCCAATATACCGGTGCCTTTGTATAATCATAGCACTGGGGGAAATTGTATCGGTTCCAGAAATCGATGCCAATGTTAAAAATGGTTGTTTGATTGCATTTTTCCTAGCACCAATAGTGTTAATATTAACACAGTACTGATATTGAAACTAATTCCTATATTTGTAATCGTGTTTTTGGCGCATAAAAAATGGTGGGCAAACCCCGCACTAGTATGCTTGCAGTGCCTATGTTTATTCATAACACCGGGATACAACATACCTGTTAGAATAAATCTAGTCGATGATTAGATTAGATTAGATTTGTTATAGATTGGGTTGTTGACTAAACTAGAGTTATACTAGTACTACTCTACATTTTGTATTCTATTTACTCTCATCTGTAATACCAAATTTGTTACGGGAAATTTTTTTCTCATGGTATCAGAGCAAGTTCTCATCCTAAATTCTAATGTTTCCGGCCTCCTCCTCTTATTTTTCTGGCCGATCAAACTTTCGGTCAAATTTTGGCCAACTTTCAGCCACTTCTGACAGCTTCTGGCAGTTCTTTCCAGCGTATTTATCAAACAACATTCTCCGGTTATCCCTATCGTTGCTCTCAGTTCTCCAGCGCTGCTTCTCCCTCCAATCTCCGGTACAAGTCGACTTCCTCACTATCGTACCACTGCTATTCTCTCCGGCCACCCCTTTCGCTGGCTCTTCCTCTCTGGCCATTACTACAGTCAAGTTCTTTTAATTGGAACAAACTAATTATGATAGTTTAGTTCCAGAGGTGCTTTTTTGACCAAAAAGGCAATTTCCAGATTCCTCCACAGTCGCGAGTCGTCTCATGTGCGAATCGTCTCACACGCGCATCTTCTTCACTCGCGCATTATCTTCATCTGTGATTCAGATTCATTCGCGCGTCGTCTCACGCGCTCCCATTGTCTCGGCATTGTCAAGTGTGCCTTTGCTGCACATTGGCCTTCTTCTACTTTGCATGATGGTACATTTTGGAGGTTTCTTAGAGTTTAAGTATAGTGGCTCCAAGTGGATTTTAGATTCTGGAGCAACAAAATTTATGGCATCGCCTCCCACTACTGTTGATCATGTTTCACCTTATCATGGTTCTGCTAGCTACTACGTTGGTAATGGTTCTGAACTACCTATTACTCATGTTGATGATTCTCGGATTTCTAAGTCTCTGTCTCTTTATGATTTGCTTATTGTGCCTAATATCACTAAAAATGAACTAGCGAGCATGTTATACTAATTAAGTATTAAAAAATAAACTACATTCTTGGCCTAGTGATTATAGTTAACCTTCATAGCTTTGTGCACTGTAATATACATGAATACACATGGTCACCATCTGTGCAAATTTTAGTTCTAAAATGATATGACCCTTCACTTATTTTCTCTTTCTTTAGACTTAGATCCTCCTCTTTGTTGTTACAATGGATCGTATCAATGATCTTTAGAGGGGAGTTTGAGCAGGGTGTCTGGTTATGTTCAAGATTTTTGATCACAAACAATGATCAAAGATGATCGAGCGCGTCTTCGCGTTTCTTCTCCGCCGCCAGTTGGTCTACAATTAATGTCAGCTGAGCCTAGAGATCCTCCACCGTACCTTTGGGACAAACAAAATGGCACCGCCGTTATTCTCATTTTCAAAGTGGTTGACGATGTGGTTCATGTCGGGGCTTCCGTTCGAAAAAGGCTTCCTCGACAGAGAGAACGCAATAATGCCTACCTCAACGTCACATATGGCACTGAGCTTGCCTACCATTTTGAAGAGGTTGGAGTTGTGCTTAGAGAAATATTTTCATTTAAATTTCGACTCAAACTGAGCTAATTTTAACCATTATATTCTATTTATATATGTATGATTATTTTTATTCACCAAATATAACATATAATTTTTAAAATATTAATTGTTAAAGATAATTTTATACATGTAAATATATATTAATAGTGAAGTACTTACGGAGTCAATTTTGAAAGTCAAATTATTATCTTAATAGGACTAACTGATGTATGAAGTAGTGAAAAGCTTTCTAATAAATTTATTTTGTTCCTTTCGTGCAATTTTCATGCACACATTTTTGTTTTAAAGATTATTTGGTGCAATTGTCAGGTTGATGGAATGAAAATCATGGTTTTTGCGTGCCATTTGGGTGTTTTTTCTGTGTATATACAAAAGAAACACGATTTTATCTTAGATATGTAGAAACACTTGTACTTATTTTTAAACTAGTTCTTGTAGTTGTAAACATAGCAAAAAACTGACTAAATCAATAGAGAACGAATCTAACAAGCTATCTGTAACTGACTATTCTGATATAACATTCACTTTTTAGGTATTGGTGTGTGGAGTTACGCCCAACATTTCAGATAGTCGGTCATTTATCTCTTCCTAAAGGTTAATCCCAAACTCCTTAAAATCATGGGAAAGAGACATAATATGGTCTTGGTGATCCATGAGCGATAAGTAGTAGCATTATAGTTGCAATGCTTACACAGTGTTGGCAGATTTGCAGGCACAATTGAAGGTCTATG
>JAULKM010130957.1:0-19480 GCA_032355605.1 Rubia tinctorum
TAGACTAGTTCTAATATAACTCTAACTAGTCAACAAGATAAAATCAAATCAAATCATCTAACTGATTTATTCTGACAGAAACAGACCCAACACCAGTCTCTAAAGGATTACAATCCGCCATATGCATCATATAAGAATTTTAAAAAATAAGAGGAACAAATGTGTAAAATATCAGCACAAGCAGGGCTTCCACTCAAGCTGCAATATCTCCCAAACAAGGGTACAGACTGATGATCCAACCACACAATTCAAAGGTCTCAAAGTTCCAAACACGCAGACCAAACAAAATAGAAATAGAACTATGTTTGTCTTTGATTCGACATCCAAATCAGAACTACTCTCAGAAAAACATGAAAAACTTCCAGGTCCTACAAGAACCTTTTCGCCTCTCTCTTCTTTGGTTTATCACCCATTTGCTTGCCCGCCAAGAAGCTTTTCAATCCTTTTATAGATGCACATAGCGTGCGTACACCAACAGTTAACCTAAAGCCACATCATAATGAGCCAATAAATCAAAGAGATTTTTTAACTTATGAACAAGACATAACAAGGACAAAGACATATTAATAGATTAGACATGCACCTAATAATTCTTTGGAGGCCAAAAATCAAACCAATAGAACAGAACACAACAAAATTGGAAGCAGCCACACACAACAAAACAAAATCAAATAAACCAAAAGAGCAATTTCACCAACAACACAAAACAAAATTGAATGAATATGAGTTTATCCAGGGTAATAGGAGTAGAGTGTATGGATTACTTCTTAGCAGTGGCAGGATTATTCAGAACTTAAAATAGAGCTCCACCAAGTAGTGTTCTTCCTAAGAATCCATTCGGCGGCATCCACATTGGTTTTGTAATGATCTTCAGACCTGAATCTCCCATGCACTGTGTCCGTCTTTCCTCAATCTGTTTCACCATATCTATTATGTATTCAGGACAATTAGAAACCTCAATAACTTCTAGTGTTGGAATGCTTTCGAGACAAGAAGGCATCTCTTGCAATTTGTAACAGTCTTCCAAAACCAATTTCTGAAAACACCCAAGTTGATCATCACTGTCTGAAAACCACCTGAGAAGCTTCAAACCCAACATTTTCAAGATTTTGAGTTTGGGGAATTCGCCTTCTTTCATTTCCCACGTTTCCTCTTCCAATTCTGTCCAGAGTAATTTCAGAACTTCAAGATTTGGCAGTTCACCGATGTTTGAAAGGTTTCTCCATGATAGTCTGAAATTTCCCAACGTCAATTTTTTCAGATGTACTGGCAAACTATACTCAACAAACTTAATCACCCGAGATCCCATACTTCTGTTGTCGTATAACACATGAAGTGATTCAAGTCGACTCAAAATGTCAGGAACCACCATATTTTCCCTCTCATTGTCCACATACTGAATTATGAATTTCAACTTGCGGATACTTGGGAACTTTCTCAGTACACCATCCAAATTGAAATGGGGAATAATAACACCAGAAAGCCTTTCCATGTCAGGCAAAGTGAATGAACTTTGGGGCAAAAGACTACCACCTTGATTACTCCATGCCGAAAAGTGAACCTTTATGTGAAGATATTGCAATTTCTGTAGATTCCACACACTGACTGGCAGTGAAGTGTGATGCATTTCCCTATACTGGATGATCAAAGTTTCTAAATTGGAGAGGTTACCAATTGATGATGGAATATTGTGGCTGTCGCATCGAATAGCCAGGAAAGTCAACTGGAGAAATTGTTCGATTTGACCTGGAAAGCAGTAGCCAAGATCAACTTGCTCTAAATCCAACACAGTCAGAAGTCTGAAGACCCGGATGGCGGATGAGATATCAATCCAAGACTGTAACTGAGACGAAACTCGTCTTGATTGAGACTTGGAACAGTTAATAATTAGAGAGTGTGCACGGGGGCAAAACAACTTGGACATTTTGAAATGCTCTACCTCAGAATGAATGCATAACCTCTGTAGCTGCAGTGGTTCATTAAACTCTAACAGCTCCTCGTACCCTTTCAAGAAATGGAAGAATTGTTCAGCATTGGCCTTCTGTGTACAAAAATCATGAAGCAAGTCATGAATGCGGCATGTTTTAACTCCACCATCAGATCTGTATTTGGCAATCATAAGTAAGCTTCTGTCAATTAAATCTTTCAAGCAACCTTCAGCCGCATCATTCAGAACAAATCCTTCCGCAATCCATAAACGAACCAACTTCCTGACTGAAACCTCTTCATCTTCTGGAAATGCAGCAAAATAGAGAAGGCATCGTCTTAGGTGTTCCGGTAAATGTTGGTAGCTCAGCTCCAAAGTGTTCCTGCAATTTAGATCTGTATTTGACATGCTTCTTAAGCCATCCAAAATTACTTTCCAATCCTTTGGATCTGTGGCTTTCAGAACTCCACATACTATGACAATCATGAGAGGTAATCCCTTACATTTTTCAACTATTTTCACCCCAAGATCAAGTGACACTCCAGAGGACAACTTGCTTTGTAATAGCTCCAAACTCTCTTCTTGATTTAGTGGACGAAGAGAATGAGGCATCTGGTTAACCATAAGATTATGAGGTGCAACATCATGCCGACGACTTGTCAAAATAATTCTACTCCCAAATTTATCATCCGGGAATGAATCTTTTAAGAGGTTCCATGCATCAATGTCCCACATATCATCCAAGAAGATGAGATATCTCCTACCTTTTAAACTCTTCCTCAGTTTCTCCGCTAAGTCTTGTTCGGTAGATGTTTCAGAACATTTCTCTGGATCAGTTTGATTCAAAAGATCCAGGAGTACTTTCCGTCTGTGTACTACCTGTGAAACAGGACTCCACGCACGAACATGAAAATGGTGCGAAACAGCATAATCATCGTAAATTCTTGTAGCCAAAGTGGTCTTACCGAGTCCTGGCATACCCACAATGGCAACAAGTTTCAACATCTGTAAGTTACTGGTGAGTTGATCAACTATTAGTTGTTGGTCATTGTGGAAACCTACCACAACTTGTTTATTTGGGAGTGAGGTCGCTCCTTCTTGAGATGGCCTATAAGCCTCCGCTTCCTCCTCTTCATTGCTGGAGGGAACATCGGCCTTCTTGTCACTTTTGGAACATCCGCCTCCGATTTCTACTAGAACACGCCTGATTGTGTCTAAGAAAGCCCTGAGCAGAAGATCTACTGCACTGTATGTGTGGTGAAGTGCGCAAATCAAGGCTCCTGCATCACATAACACATCGCCAATGTCTTCCTCAGTGTCCAGCTGCCGGTCCTTTAAAAGGTTTCTCAAGGATCTAAGTCCTTCATATACCTCTAGGAGATCCTTCAAATAAACACAACAGCCCTTCTGTTGCAGTAGATCCCATAAATTAGATATGATACTATCCAGAAAATCCATCACTGCATCATTGTAATCTCCGCCACCAAGTAATGTGCTCCGCAATTTAGAGCCATTTAGGACTCGAGTGTAAGCACCATAGACATGGGGATCAATAGGCTTCATCTTTTACACCAGGACCGACATTTCAGACTGTATCTCTTTGCAGCCTGGTGATGAATAAAATTTGTGAGATCTGAACCTGAAAAGGAGATGTGCAGAATTGACAGCAACAAACTGGAAATCTTCTATCTGTTCAACAACACTTCTCATTGAGGAAAAGCGCAATAGACTTTTGATGAATAGCATCTGCTGCTCAAATGCTTCCATTGTACGTACCAGAACTGGAACCTGATCAGGCAAATGGATCATACTTCGTAAATCAGCTACATTCTCGAGGACAGAAGTGATGATCTCCAAGACTTGATCTGTGGTACAAGTAGTTGACTGACGGGTGCCGTCGTTCAACATAGTGGCATACCATTCATCCATTTCCTCCAACAATGATTCAATGTCCTCTTCCAACTCACAGAAGACAAATGGATCACAAAGTGGTTCAGCATAAGTGTGGACAGTATGTTCGATCTTTATCACGAAAGATGTCAGATTTGCATCGTAACCCGAGGTTCTGGCAGAGAGAACAAATGTTTTGAGTTTCCTCAGCTTAAACCTCCGCCCCTTTACCAGATCTGAGGTAGAATGCCTGGTATCTTTCAACAGCAACTCTACATCATCCAGAGAAGATTGAATACGAGTCAAAGCCATGTTTACAGGGTTTGAGTGGGAAAGGCAAGTAGATTCAATATGGTTGTGATTAGGGATGAGCAGCATGGGAAGAATACTTGCAAACTGCTGTCATTATTACATTAGTATTATTTGCAATGAAGAAAGACTTAGATGGATCATTGGTGAAGTATATTAAATAAAGACTAACACATTGGAGGGTGCTTTATTTTTGGGGTAAATTGCCCCCAAATTGGATGCGGAGTGGGGTGGAAATGGGGGTGGATGCGAAAGGGTGAGTGTGCATTATACAAATGCGCACTCTTGTCGGATTTTATTTTTTCGTTTTTCTTGTTTTAGGTGACATGCGAACTGTGGAAAAAAATGAAAAATGGAGTGCGCATTTCCATAATGCGCACTCTTGGTGGAATATTTTTTTCCGTCTTTCTTGTTTTCTGGTGTTATGGGAAGTGTAAAAAAATGGAAAAATTGAGTGCGCACTCTTGTTAGATTTATTTTTACCATTTTTATCTTTTTCTGGTGATATCCGAACTGTGAAAAAAATGGGAAAATGGAGTGCACATTTCCATAATGCGCACTCTTGTTGGATTTATTTTTTTTCATTTTTTTTGTTTTCTGGTGATATCCGAACTGTGGAAAAAAAAAAGGAAAATTGGAGTGCGCATTTCCATAATGTGCACACTCGTTGGTAAAAAAAATTCTTGTTTTCTGATGATATGCGGAATGTGGAAAAGAAAAGGAAAAATAGAGTGCGCATTTTCGTAATGCGCACTCATGGAGGTATAAAGTTTATTTACTTTTTTGGTGTTTTGTTATGCGAGAATATGAAAAGAAAAGGACAAATATAGTGTGAATTATGGAAATGCACACCCAAGGAGGAATATTATTTATTTATTTATTGATGTTTTGTTATGCGAGAATATGAATAGAAAATGAAAAGAAATTATGGGGTGTTATGTGAAAAGATGAAAAGAAATTGAAAAATAAAGGGCGCATTATGGAAATGCGCACTAATTGTGGTATTATTTTTTATTTTTTATTTTTCAATATTGCGTCTTTATCCCGGATGTAATGTTGTTACTTATTATATGTTCAGAACTTGACAATGCGGCCTTTCAAAATGATTTTTACGCAAAAAGCGCCTGCGACTATCAAAATGATTCTGGTTAATTTAACGGAAATTAATACTCTCCTATTTTACAAAATATGAATGAACGAAATTTATAACATATATATTGAATGTTTATTTAATATGTGGACGATAATAATAATGAAAAATGAATGAAATGAAAGACACATCATGAGTCAGTGAAACACGTAGCACAGAATGACAGGTGGAATACAATGTTAGTGGATTGTGTCTCGTATGTGCTAATGACGCCCTTGACAAAGTTTTCCACCTGTTCCACATGGAGGCGGACGTATGGTCCGGGTTGTGCGTCTTCTTATAGGCACATGTGGGGGCGCTGCTAAGTTTTCATCTTGAATTTCCTCCATTGAATCCTCCTCCATATCCTCTTCAGCTTCATCATTGAAATGATGTTGATGTTCAGGATCGGTTGCTGAATGGAATGGAGTAGTCATAGACAAATGTGCTTGACTACTAGTTGGAGTAAGGTATGCAGTAGAATGGACTGGTGAAGCGGTACAGTGCGATGGTCCAGCATCTGATGGTCCTTCGTAGGCTGGACTTGCATGGGAAGGTCCGGTTTGAGAGGAACCAATGTCAGGAGCAGGTCCTATACGGCGCCGTCTTTGACCACCTTGTCTGGCCGGAGGAGTTGGATGGTGGCTCTTGATGTAATTGTACCTGACACCAAGGGGAGGTCCCTCGGGATGCGCATGTGGCTGATAGTAACGCAGTCTAGAGGGCTCATGCGCACATTATAGGAGATGTATGGCATCTTCATGTAAGTTCCTGATAACCGTCGCGTAAGGTGAGGGACATGCGTCTAGATTAATCTCGGAGTTGAGTCGCATCATGGACATAACTTGCATCTGCATATAGGAAAATAAAAAGTTAGATAAAAATAAATGCAGAAAAGTGATGTATTATTTTGAAGTCATCGGACTAATGAATACCATGTGCTTCATGGTTGCCCCATCTCCATGAAACCCCTCTGTAACCATTGTGGGCTGTCCTGGCCGCTCAATCATCCGCACGGTGCTACAGAGGTACCACTTCATGTATTCCTCATCCGGGGTATATGGATCTGCTAGTCCCTGGATCGGGGCTACGTAGGCCCCCCACTGCTCCCACGCCTGAACATGCGTGTTAAGTTCAATTCGTCAGTCCACATTTGACTTCCCCTGAAGGCCTCTTGAATGCCGCAGTTTTTGTTCCTCCATCGGCACCAATTGCACCGGTATCAGTTGGATAAAACCGAAATGACTGAGGACACGATGAACATAATGTCCCTCGACTATGTGCCATCAAATGAGGTCGACAATCAACAGCCAGTTGTTCCTACCAGCTCTACAATATAGCGGCAGATGGTCCAGAATATGTTCTGGGTATGGCTGCCAAATGAACTGCAAAAAAAAAGAGAACATATTTTACACAAGCTGAAAATCAATAAATTTTGAAGCTACTGTGACAATGGGTACCTAACAATCGTATATCTGGTTGTCGCGGAGAACTGTCAGCTGGTCACGGTACAGTTTGAGCACATGCATCGGTGAGCGCGAACAATCATACCGTGTTCTCCACCTACGCGAGAGAGAGTGAAGATTATTAGTTATGCTTAATTTGCAAAAGATTGTGAATAATTAGCATTATGTTATAGAAGACAAACCTGGACCCAATAGCGGCCATATTGTTGGTTAGTGGAAGCCGTCCTGCGGGATGAATGCTCGGTATTCTCTCCCACACCCACAACTAGTATGAAAAAAGGCATTGAAAAATAACGTCATTACCATGGACATGGAAATGTGAAAGACTATGAAAGGGTTTGTTGAAGCTACTATTACCTATAGTAGGACTAGTGGGCCTGATATGGATTTAGTCGGTGGAATAGCGGCGTCGCATAAACTCATGTACAAGTGTGCCAGAATGACACTCCCCCAACTAAAGTGATGAGCCGCATCTAAGTCCATGATTGGCGATAAGTACATGAGAGGGATCCGATACCCAGAATTGTCGGACATGAGCAATCCGCCAAGCAAGAGAAGCATGAACGACTCAACTAAACTTATTAGAGTGGGGTTAAATATCTTCGAGCATTAGTACATTACAATTCTTCTATCATGATTTTTTTTCCAAAATATATTAAACAATTGTTTCAAATTTTTAAATCATTAAAACCAAAGGTTGTATATACATTACTCGTTGTTACTCATCTAATGACCCAACATGTCTAACATAAACACATCATGAACAAATGCATGGGGCAGCGAGAAACAAGTTGACATGCGCCTACAAATCCAAAGAAACACAGGAGATTACAACAAACACATCTAATAGTATTAAATAACCACCACAACTATAAAGCTACAGGGCATCGTCGACTTCACCGGCGACGGAGTGTCCAGGCATAATTTCTTCCAAGCTCTGCCACTCATAGCTGCCATAATATTTCCCCATCGTATATGCTAGTGAGCATGATAAGAGGAGGTTCGCCCCTGGGGAATTGTTTGAGATTAAACCCACCTACGTTTGAAATTATTCTTCTATTGAACAATTCATCAACCCTGCCCTTCATTCCGTGGTACCGGGTACTCATCCCTTCGAATAAGCTCCGCAAGGCGTTGGGTGAAATTTTCCCGATTGCCGTCTACCGGTGATTTCCACTTCCGGGTTGTGTGTTTCTGGCTGGAGGACATCGACCCAGCAATAGAACCTTCCAATGTCATGTCAGTAGTAGACAAAAATAATAAAGGCCAATACCGATCGGGAGATACTTGGTCTGTATGAGATGGCCACAAATTGCTTGAGCAAGGAAATGTAAATATCAATGTATATTATCTACATCTTAGTACGAATCATACACCGCGACAATACCCCCTCACTATTTTTCTCTTGTTATATTGCTGATTAGAGCCCGACTTACAATCTGTGCAAGAAGAAAATAAAAAATGTGAAGGTGGACATTATCATTTAGAAGGTCAGTAATATTTTCCATTTACACTAGGTTTTATAATGATACTTGGCTTAATTTTTTGTTCTTGTTTGTATGTCACGTAGCTTGAGCGCAATGTGAGGCGGCGGCGTCTCGAATTGGAGGAGGCAGAGAAGGTTTTGGAAGCCGAATTAAGTAATTACGAGTTCCATGAAGGTATGTTCATCTGATGGTAAGGATGAATAATACATGCCACGATTGGTTATTAATAAATTGGATATGTGAAAATAATAAACCCAATTTTGCACAACCAGTCCCATAATTCGCAGCCCATTTGGCCTAACAATTAATTATGTGACCAAAGTAGATTAAGTTACAAGTTACAATTAATTTTTTAGCCAAGACACATAAAATTAAAAGTTCCCTTGCAGAAATGTGGAAAAAATAGTTGATGCTTTCTGCTATTACACATTCATAAATCCAATCAAAAGCATATTCCCAAGCAATCACATCCTAAACTCAATAATTTCCATTAATTCGGCCATTGCAGATAGCTGAATAAAGGAATTTTTGTTTTTGAATCTGGATGGCCACCGAATCCATCATCACCAGCCCGCCTACTATCTCCACCAGCAGTAAAGCGACCAAAAATGACTGGATTACATAATATTACAAGATATTTAGAAAATCAAGGCAATTGAAACTACCGCACTTGTTGAATAACTACGTAAAAAACAATAATATATAGAGAACAATATACCTACGATGCTAATTAGTTGCTCATAATAGGACTCGAACCGAGAGTAAATCTTCCCCCAACCCTGCCTCTCCATTCATCTCCACGATGACCTCCGCAATTACGATCTAACATAGACACCTTCATTTTCAATTAACCCATGCCACGTCCGCGCCTATCTATCAGATCTTTCACCAAATCTGGATCAGGCTCGTCCAAAATTTGAGATCCCGCCTTTTGTTTTGAGGAATGGGAGAAAGTTTCCTCATAAACACTCTTCCGGTTCCTAATACGAAATCCTTCCTTAGCCAATCATAAGTCTCCGCCTTTGCCTCTAAGTCAGACTTCAATTTGCAAAGTTTCACCATTCCTTCTTGGTACAACACTTCATCGTTCATTAGCATAACACAAATTTCATCCCAAATGATGTGCATTGCCTCATATCAATCGTACCCAACTGGATTTTTTTGCCAAGAAGAGTCGAAATGAGGTATTTATCCTTCAAGTACTTTCGGGGGATATCTTTTCACCACCTTCGAAAGATAAACTTCTCATCTACATCCTTCACTTCCTCCTCCCAAAAGACATGAAGAGAATGCGCGCATAATATCCCCGAAACTCAAAATTCTTGCACACATAACGTATGTCCATTAAATTCCTATCAAGCCTAAACGTAAATTTACGCTTCTTCGTGCATCCAGGATAAAATTCCTTCACAGAAGCGCCGTACTCTAAAACTCCGCCTTCCTCCCTAAATTTCAACGCGCAGTTCTTAGCCATCTCTATCAACTCCTCGAGGAACTCCATGAGTTTTTCCCTAGTAAACAATTTCTCAAAGCTAACCTCAAGTGGATGGTTGTTGATCTCGCGTGAACGTAAGTTCGCGCCCTTGAAGCTGGCATCTTCCTTTTTTTTAATCCTTTTGCACACCACCTAACCATACCTCTCCACAAACGTGTTCAGGTTAGCTTTAATATTCACAAACCCCTTGAAGAAATTATTCATCCCCTCACTCTGCTCATACATTTCTACTTCCCACAAATTGGACTGAACATTGAACTTCTCCGCCACTTCCTTCCAGCTTTCCTCAAACTTTTCCACAATAAACGAATCATGCAAGGATTCTAATATTTCACAATACAATTCTTTCCCTTTTTACATACTCCCCAAATTCCGGGACGCATTACGCATAACATGCCATAAGCACCACCTATGCTTCGCACGTGGAAATGCTATTTAAATTTCCTTTCCTAAGCACATAAAAATGACCAATAACATAAATTTAGATCTAAGACAATCACAATGACAAAACTACTACTTCAAAAATACAAGTCATAATATAAGATAGTACCTATGGCTTTGTCTTGGTCCGTCAAAATGCATGATGGGTCGCTGCCCATACACTTTTTCCATGTGTTGAATAACCACACAAAATATTCCGTATCCTGCTTACCCAATAGGGTGCAGCCAAAAAATAGATTGCCCATGATGATTGACACCAATGAAAGGCGCAAATTGCATCCTATAGAAATTTTTCACAAACGTTCTGTCGAAAGACAGTCCATCACCAAACTCTTTATATGCCTCCCTACACCTTGAATATGCCTAGAAGACACTATTCAACTTTCTCTCAGCATCAATCTCATACTCGTAAAAGAAACTTGGGTACTTATCCCACATTTTCTTAAAATGTACTTCTGTTGCAGCAAAATCACCATGTTTCATAAGCTCTATTGACTGAAGTTTCACATATCCACCTCAGTAAACGGAACCTTCCTATACCTATTGAATATATTAAAAAATATGTTGAAGATGTGTGGAACTGAGACACCGGAGCTACGGAGCTCCAAGATTAGGCTATGATCGAAAATACTTATAATCTGATATTGTGGCAAACGGTGGAAATCTTCCGGCTCACATAAGTGATTGTGAATATCTTTAAGGAATGAAATCCTCCACGTCCCATCGCTGCGGTAATTATGCCTCACATTCACCTGAGACATACAATTGTCTTGCAAGTTTGGGTAGATCGGCTGGGGCATATTGATCTTAATACAAAGACCTTGACTTTCTGACATACCATACAAATTTGATAGTAATTAACATAAGCTCTCTCCATAATCCTCCCCCCAGATGAACTACAAGGGATACCAACACTCTTGTAGTCATCAAATTGAACAGAACTTCTGACAGCAGCCTGAAATCCCTTCGAATGCGCATAATGATGAATGTGCTCAACAAACTCTTCGTATGTACTAAATATCTTCCCCTCTGTTGGTTTGGCCACATCACCAATACATCTACTTATAGGTTCACTTTCACCCTGGTTACCATAATTTGGAACACTAGATTGCTACCTTCTCATTCCTCTTCAACGACGACCTCCTCATCATCCCTTAAAAATTCATCTTCATCACCATCCATGTTCAAATCTACAATATTACGCACACCTTATTCGCAAGCATCTTTGTCACGGACCATATGAATGTCTCCACCATCCGAACAATGCACAAATTCACCAGCTTCTCTCTCACCATCCAATAAGACTTCATCTCCATCTACGTACTCTTCTATCCTAACATTTAAATCAATCAAAACATCAATTTCTCCATTCAGATCAACAACCGTGTCATCAACAATTACAGTTTTTATGGCAGCTTCAACACCCATCCATCTTCCTCTAAGTCCACATTTAGGTAAAATGGGAAAAGAGAACACATCCGTACATACAAAATTCACAAGTACTAGTTACATAAGAAATTCACAAGTACTAGTTCATTAGTTCATTAAATCATTCGACATTAATTCACCTAAGTTCCATTAGTTCATTAGTTCACTCCACCACAAGTAATTACTCTCCCAATATCTTCCTAATCAAAGTGGATTCATTCAAAAATAATAAATCCCTAATCACAATGTAAATTATTCGTGCCTCGTTCAACAAAATACAACCACTGATAAGAAAATGAGCTGACACAGAAACCCTAAATCACACACCTTTGGAGATGGGGCAGGCCTACAAAGCATACAACAATGACAATAACTCTGACGGTATATTTAGCGCCTATGACGGGGACGCACCCTGGATGTAGAATTTTGAACAAACAACTAAATCGGTAAGAATTTTTTTCTTTGACGACGATGCCAGCCACAACATGGCTTCGGTGTCACCATCTCAGAAGGATTATTCAGCAATGCATACGGTGACGTACCCTGTGCTGAAAATCTCGTACAAATCAGAGAATCGAGAATAATAAACTCTTCGAAAACGTCAACATTGGGGTACTAGATGAAACATTTGTTCGAACATGCATGAAAAAGGGAGAAATCATACAATATGTGAGGTTTCGATAATGGTGAAGAAAAAGTTAGGCGCAATTTTCAAGATTTCCAAGTGTTGAGTTCCTTAAGCATGTAGCAAACCTTGCATAATATCAAACGTGAGGAGGAGCAATGGGTATGCGCCACGTGGGGGGTGGGCGGGTGTAATTTGCGGGTCTAATATCAAAAGTGGACATTTTAGTTCTAATATTATTAAGTACGAAGAAGGAGAATTTATGTTATTATTCGGAGATATAAGTTATTATTCAAAGACGTTAAACTTATTTTTGAAGTAAATTAATGTAGGATAAACTGTGTTATACTAATTCTTTTTATAATTTTATAAAAAGAAAATGGTGAAAAATGGATTGATTTAGGTCAAAATCCCACCCAGCCTATTTTAACCTGACCCATTTTGACCCGACACACTTAACCCAAATGGGACATTGACCCGACCTGACCCAATCTAAATGCACCTGATAAGGATCGAGCCCAAGTCATGTAGTGGGCATGTAATAATTGGCCCAACCAAAGTTGAAACGGTAACAATTATTACGTGTTTATTGGACAATTACGAGATATATTTAGGATAAAATACTACTAAAAAGATACAATATAAATACCAGGTATGTATTCATTTCTAATTCATTCAATCTTTATACGGTGCTCATACTCTTTGTTGACTTAAGATTCAGAGAATTTACCCCTGGGATCCCCTAGGGTTGGTTTTCTTACAGGCGACGATCAAGGAGCTCGAACGTGCTGTCCATTTGGTTTCGAGACGCATCAATTGGCATACCCAATGTGACCGATTGAGTCAGATTCTAGTTCCTTGGTTTATGTCTATGGTTACTCGAAGGAGTGAGAGATCAAGATTGAAAGGAACAGGAGCCGATGATGAAGTGCAGTTGAGAAGCAGTGATATGGCTAATCCCCGGGAATTACAGGGTGTCGAGCCTGATGAAGTTCGAGCACTAGTGGTTGAGTCAGGAATGATTCATGTCTTGACAGATCTAGCTTGATCGTCAAGATGTTATGAAGTTAACATGGAACAAGGAGTTGGGAATACAGGCCTTATCCCAAGCATGTCGGCCGGTTCGCATGATGACAGAAATTGGTGGTTCACGAAGGTTTTTTTATGATTCCCATATTGAGGTGTATGAATGAACTATCCAATGAAATCATAGTATGGGAATGATTGGATCGCAACATGATTTAACTTAGGTAGCACACACGTTGGCTGCAGTATGATATCGAGTTAATCCCCTCCCAAGGCCTGTAATTATCTCGAGAGAGGTGGTGTCATCGATACTAATGGCCTTAACTTCTGGGCTGGTATCTCAGCCCATGATAGCTTACCCCTACCTAGGATATGCAAGAGAAGCATTCCAAGCATGACTCCAGCCTTCTTTCTCAGATTACTCACAAGGGATGGTGTTTCAATATCCCCATTAGCCCTAATAACCTCTACGGTCACTCTCTCAGAGACTGAGGTAGGATATGGAATGATGACTTCTCTAAGGGTTCAAGGATATGGAAATATAATTTTACAAAATGTAGCAGCTAATCAAGGGCCTTACAACCCTTATGGGTAATTACGAATCTATCTAGGGGGTATGCAGCCATAGGTGAACTCTAGTTACAAGGGTACTCAGCCTGGGTATCCAATGCAGTTTGGAGGAAATAAGCGTGGGCTGAATTTGACTGGTGGGTAGCAAGGATTGATGGTGGAAACTGGAGACTCGTTGAAAAGGAAGTTAGACATGTTAATTGGTCCGACGGGCAAAATAGATGGATCGCCTTTTTCGATGATAACGGGGGTTCGATAGCCAGTGGATGTAAAACCATCAGAAGGACTTCCTACTTATAGTGGTGAGACAGATCCTCTGGAGTTTATTCAGATGTTCTTGAGTCTTATGAACTTGAGAGATTTTGAGGAAATGTTAACATGTAATTTGGTTGGGAGCCACCTTTGAGGGAAAACTCAGGAATGGTTTAATAATTTACCCAGGGGTTCCTTGCACTCCTACAGAGATTTTAGTGTGGCTCTATTAAGTCAATATGGTCAGAAGAAGAAATTTACAAAGACGGAGCATTATCTAACTAAGCAGAAGTTTAGAGAGCATGAAAGCTTTTTACCACAGATACGTGGATGAAAGTTTGGAAGTAGTAGATACTACATAGATTGAGGTGATTCAGGGATACTTTTTGGGTATATAGGATTTGGAGTTGTACAAGAAATTGAGTACAAATACTCCTCGGACATTGCAAAAACTTCAAGTAGTGGAGTAGTATTCGAGGGTAGAGGAGGCCACAAAAAAGAAGATAGAAAGTTTTGGGGATGAATCAGGAAAGAGTAGTGACCCTCAAAGGAAGAAGCCAGTGGAAATTTCTAGGCCTAACTTCGAGAGGTAAATGCCTATAGTGCCAACGCCTATGGGAAGGTCTCCGACGCAGATTTTGAGCATACATAGAGGGATAATTAGGCCGCCTCCACCTATACAGAATATGCCAAATTCCATGAGGGCGAGAAGGGAAAAAATTATGCATTGCAACCATCGTCGAGATTATGGTAATGACATAAATGATTGTACACAGTTAAGGATGAATATTGAGAGGTGTGAAAGAGACGAGCGATTCCGAGGTATTGGACCCTGAATGATCGCAGGGAATGACATCTATACATGAGGTATAATGGAGGTAGAGGAGACAAGAGACCTAGGGATTAGGGGATTCAAGGTGAGGAAAGAAGAGAAGAAAGGCAAAATGAGCAATGTGTGGGAAATCAGGAAAATAGAAATGAGGATAATTTGCCCATTCGCAGGGTGATAAATGTGATTAATGGAATCTTAAGGGAAATTTCCTCGAATACTGTGATAAAGGAAGAAGCACGAAAGGTTCCGGTAGGTTAGCCACGCCATAAGAGGTTTCGTTTGGATGAGACCGTAACATTTTCAGAGGCTAATCAGTTCTGGATCAAACTTCACATGCGGATCCCATGGCGGTTTCAGCGGTGATTGGGAACTCGTTGGTGAGAAGGGTTTTCATTGATGATGGAAGTGGAATGGAAGTAATGTTCATTGATTTCTTTGATCGACTGGATATAGGATATGGTAATTTGAAGAAGTCAGGCTCGCCCTTATCTGGTTTCATAAAGAACCCCATATATCCTTTGGGGGAGATAACTTTGTCAGTTTGAGTATCTGAAAGTGATCGGGGAGTAACAATAGATTGCAACTTTGCAGTCATTGATGCCCACTCGCCCTATAATGTTACTCTTGGAAGGCCATGGATGTGTCAGGCTAGAGCAGTGTGGTCACCATATCATCTAATTATGAAGTTTCCAACAGATAGGGGATAGCTTCAATTCGAGGAGATCAGACGGCGGTGAGAGAAGAAATGAAACAAAAAAAATGTGGCTTCAGTGCATGGAGAGGTTGGGCCAACCAATGTGATACAAGTGCCAATCGATATATTGAGACTGTGGCTGTAAGAAAATGGATGTCTGAGGACATTAGAGAAGGATTAAACAAACTGTTGGAAGAATACGATGATGTTTTTTTGGGGTACCTCTAACCTCACAGGAGTGCCCTCGAACTTGGTGGTACATAGGTTGAATAACAATCCATCCATTAAGCCAGCTAAGCAGAAAAGAAGGGTGTTTGCCCCCTGAAAGGGATGAGGTTATTAAAGAGGAGGTTGAGCTGCTAAAGGTAGACGTCGTCGAGGTGGTGTTCTACCCGGAATGATTAGCCAATCCAGTTATGGTGCCAAAATAAGATGGTGCCTTGAGAATGCGCATATGCTTTACAGATTTGAATAGGTGTTGCCCCACGGATAGTTATCCCTTTCCGATAATCGATAAGCTGGTAGAAGCTATAGCGGGATACCAGGTTTTGGACTTTTTTTATGCACAAAAGGGGAATCACCAGATATTAATGGCAAAAGAGGATAAGGAGAAAATGTCGCTTATCACAGATATAGACACTTATTGTTATAAGAAGATGTTGTTTGGGATTAAGAATGCTAAGGCGACATATCAACGATTGGGGGATAAACTTTTTAAAGGGCAGATTGGAAAGAATATGAAGATATGTGTTGATGATATGGTTGTGAAAAGTAGGATCTATGAGGAATTCTTGGTAGATCTGGAGGAAACGTTCGAGAGGCTTCGAGGGGAAAAATTAAAATTAAACCCAGCTAAATGTGTCATCGGTGTGGAAGTTGAAAATTTTCTAGGATTCATGGAGTCCGAGAAGGGTATCGATGTAAACCCAGGAAAAGTCAAGGCTTTGATGAGAATGAGGAGTCTGCAAACATTGAAGGAAGTACATAAGCTTACAGGATCTCTGGCAGCTTTGAATAGGTTCCTCTCTAAGGGGACAGAGAAACACCTACCCTTTTTTGATGTGCTTCGAAGGGCCAAGAAATTTGAGTGGACAGAGAAACGTGAAGAAGCATTCATAAAGTTGAAGGAGAATTTGCAGGTACTACCCACCCTTATAAAACCTGAGAGAGGTAAGATGTTGTTCTTGTACATTTCTTACTCACCTCTGGCAATTAGGGCAATTTTAGTAAAGGATAAGAAAGGACAGCAACATCCAATTTACTATGTAAGTCAAGCATTACAGGGGCCAGAGACAAGGTACACAGCTCTCGAGAGATTGATTTTGCCAGCAACATCCAATTTACTATGTCAGTCGAGCCTTACAGGAGCCAGAGACGAGGTACACAGCTCTCGAGAGATTGATTCTGCCTTTAGTTCATGCAGCATGAAGGTTGCATCCTTAATTACAGGGGTATACGATAGTATTGCTCACCAAACACCTGATCAGACAGATTCTGTTGAAACCAGAGGCTTAAGAGAGGATGATGAAATGGGTCGTGGAGTTAGGAGAACACAATATTCAATATCGGCCAAAAACTACTATCAAGGGTCATGTTTTAGCATATTTCACAGTGGAAACCTCGGAGCCAATCGAACTTGAAGATGAAACGCAAAAGAAGGATATTCGAAGGAAAGAGGTTTGGAAATTTTATGTAGACGGTTTCTCGCATTCGCGTGGAAGCGGGGATGGAGTTCCAATCACCAGTCCTGATGGTAAAGATTATTCGTATGTATTGCACTTTGTGTTCAAGGCCATGAATAATGAAGCCAAGTATGAAGGCCGGATAACTGGGTTACGATTGGCTAAGGAGCTGCAAGTGGAGGATCAAGAAGTTTATAGTGATTATCATATAGTGGTTTAACAAGTGAATGGGGAATATGAGGTCATGGAACACAATTTATAGTCAAGCAGCTTTTGAAAGGCTTCAGATCACATACTTTAACACAAGTGCCCAGGGAAAAAATCATAAGGCAGATGCTCTAAGTAAGCTTGCTTCTTCGGACCTGGGAATTCAATCTCAAAATAGTTGCTCATGGAAACCCTAAATAGAAGAAGTTTCGAGGAACTGTTGGTGATGGCAATCGAGGAGGAGAAAACTTGGATGACGGCTATAGCGAGTTACCTTTGAGAAGGTGTTTTTTCATAAAACGAGGCTGAATATAGGAAGATAAGACTAAAGGCCCTGAGATATGTGCTGCAAGATGGAATTCTGTACCGAAGAGGACATCTGCAACCTTTGTTTCGATGTGTCACCCCTTACAAGGTAGACTATTTGATAAGGGAGGTTCATGAAGAAATATATGGTAGCCATCAAGGGGCTTGATCAATGGCAAGGAGGCTCATTCGAGCATGATATTATTGGCTAATGATGTTTGATGATGCGAACAGGTACATACAAGCATGTCTCAAATGTCAGAAGCATGCCCACATAATTCACATTCCCCGGGAAGAAATGACAAAAATTCATAGTTTATGGGCATTCGATAAGTGAGGGATTGATCTGGTAGGACCTTTTCCGGAAGCATCAGGGGAGTTCAAGTACCTTATTGTGGCTGGCGATTATTTTACGAAGTAGGTTGAAGCTGAGCCATTAAAAAACATAAAGGGGAAATCAGTCATTGCATTTTGTTGAAAGAACATTGTGTACCACTTTGGGATCCTGAGGATGATAGTCATAGATAATGGGATGCAGTTTTCCCAAGATTCATTTAAAATGTGGTGCGAGGAGTATAAGATTCAGAAAAAAGTAATTGCAGTCTACCATCCGCAGGCCAACGGTCATGTAGAAGTAATCAACCGGACGATAGTGAATGGCATTTGAGCTAGGTTTGAGGGGGTTGAAGGGAACTGGATATATGAAATACCAAGTGATTTATGGGTGTACCAGACAGCTGAATCTTCTATCATTGGTGAAACACGGTAAAGATTGGTATACGGCTCGGAAGCAGTGATTCCTATGGAAATTGGAGTTCCAAGTCTGAGGTTGATGACAGCTACAGAAGAAATAGTTAGTGAGGAAAATCGGTGTTTCGACCTCGTTATGGTGGAGGAAAAGCAAGAGTTGGAATCCTTACACGAAGCTAGGGTTAAAGAAAGAGTCAAGTGCTATCATAATAGAAGAGTGAAGAAGGTAGTATTTAACCTGGGAGAATTGGTGATGAGGAAGAATGATAAGAGTCGCCGTGAACCTGAGGGAAAATTGGTTGCTAACTGGGAGGGCCCCTATAAAGTAATAGAGGCATACCTAAGAGGTAGCTATGCCCTTGATTCAATGAATGGAGTTCGGGTTCCCAGAAGATGGAACATCACCAACTTGAGAAAGTATTACCAGCATTGAAAACAAGAGTGATATGCTGATAAGTGGCACTCTCGAAAACACGAGTGATATGTTGTTAATTGGCACTTTTGAATACATGAGTGATATGCTGATAAGTGGCACTCTTGAATACATGAGTGATATGCTGATAAGCGGCACTCTCGAATATATGGGTGATATGCTGATAAGCAGCACCCTTTGTAATAATTCCAGCTTTGTATGATTATGCATTGCGGTTTAGTGATTTAGTGAAATGCTGATAAGCGGCACTCATTATGTAATATTACTCTCGTATGATGAATGATATGACCGGTGGAGATTGCTGATAAGCTACTAAATTTTACTCAGGATCTATAGATTCGTTTAAAGTTTTTTGCTGATAAGCAACTTGATCTACTCGTTTCATTCAGGCTTAATTATAGGCCAAGTGATTAACGATTATGGCAGATAATCAACTTAATCCATGTTAGATATCAGGGGTGTTCATGGGTCGGGGCGGGTCGGCTGACCCGGCCCAAATTGACCCAAAATTTTGGGCCAAATGGGTCGGGT
>JAULKM010130975.1:0-19476 GCA_032355605.1 Rubia tinctorum
AGAATATCCCGCTCCCATACTTAGCCAATTTTTGTAGTGAAAAAGGTGACTTGGGGTGCACGGCCAGCCGGAACGGGCACGATCCGTGCTGGAACTTGGCATGGCTCCTATTAAATGGAGCGGTTTGTTCTAAGAGCTCCTAACATGGGCCAGTTCATTTGGTACGTGCCATGTTAGGCTCGTCCTCGTGCTAGCCTTGTGCGGTTTGTGCCAGTCGTGGTTGGTTTGGTCGGCTAACTTGTTTGCTTTGCTAAGGATGAACTGTTTGTTTGATTTGGGAGTTCTTTTAGTCAATTCTATAGTACTTGAGAATGAAATTTCAATGGTAAAACCCTCAAGGGCTGATTCTTTTGGGATTTAGCCCAGAACGTCTTGCGACATCAGACAACTTATTCCCAAGATACTCTAGTTCCCCCCAAAGAATTAAGAATCTCACAACTCTCACAGTCCCTGAACATACTAAAGTAACCTAACCACCTAGAATAATGTGAAGAAAAAGGTATGCACAAAAGATAAGTGTTGAACTAGCTTACTCCCCTAAATAGTCCGCCCAAAACAATCTAAGAGTTGTTGCCAAAAAAACCACCAAGGATAATCTACAAGATCCTCAACTTGGTTGTAACTAAGGATAATTCGAGATTCTCAACTTAGCCACAAGAAAGGAAAATTCCGAATGCTTCTCAACATAGTTTCCGATTTCTCACATTTTCTCTCATTTTGCCTAGGGGCCCTTTCGGGTTTTCACCCTAGCATTCCCACATGTTGAGCTCACCATCTCACTTTTTCCACACGACCTCTCATTTTTGCCAAGGTTTTCAACCAAGCTAGCGCTAGCCTCTCATTTTTACATTGGCCTTTCAACCTATCCAGACTTTCCTTCCCATTTTTTCCTATGTTGCCCTTTCGGGTTTCCAACTTAGCCGGGCATATTTTTAAAAAAAACATTAGTGTAGCACAAAGTGCGCCAAAGTTGGGCTTCGTTCTACAAAAATTTAGTGAAAAACAAAAAAAATTACACCAACAAAGTGTTCATCCCAAAACATTCCCCAACAAAGTGATATCCATCTAAAGATCACACAACCAATGATTCTACCAAATTATTCCCAAGCACAAAGAAAATACAAATTAAAGAAACACAAAGGACTCCCAAGCTAGAAAGTCCTAAGTGTTTCACTACTCCCTCCCCCACACTTGAACTCTGCATTGTCCCCAATGCAATGTATCAATAAAAACCATAGGTGGGAAGAAATAATTATTGAAGCTCACTTATGTAACCGCGAAAGGTCCCTCCTCAAGTGCCGATTCTTGTGTCTCCTTATTCACTCCTCTTGATGCATTTTTTGTCTCTTAAAGGAATTACATCTTTCAAACCTTCAAGATGAGGATTCTCTCGATCAATTGTTCAATTGCTTATTCTTGGTCATCCAATCTCTCATCTACAATGGAATCCCAAGATTCAAACACCTAAGTGTTTCACTACTCCCTCCCCCACACTTAAACTCTGCATTTTCCCCAATGCAATGTATCAATTAAAACCATAAGTAGGGAAGAAAAAAGTAGTGAGGCTTACTCATGTGTCCCCGAATGGTCTCTCCTCAAGTGCCGAGTCTCGTGCCTCATTCTTCTCTCCTCTTGAAACATTTCTTGCCTCTCAATAGTAATTACATCTCTGAAACCTTCGAGCTTCGAGATGTGGAATCTCTCGATCAATTGTTCAATGGCTTCTTCTTGGACATTTTATCTCTCATTTACAATAGCAAACTCCTCCTTCATCTCCCGTTCAGTGGACTCCAACCTAGACTCCCAAGTATGTGTGGTACCATCCATGAAACTTAGCCTACTCCTGAATTCTTACAGCTGCATGCTCATTCTGCCCACTGCATGGCCAATGTCCTGCATGATTCTAGTAGAGCTCATAAGTTGTACCCTGAATATGCAGAATTGGTCGAGGATATCTGCGGATATCTGAGTATCGCTAATCGGTTGCCTAAGTGGGGTCTCTTTGTCATCCTCCTTGACATATATGCCAAAGTTTGATAGGATTCTATAAAAATCCTTCTCGAACCTCAGACCAGGGGTTATGAAAAGGTCTTCCAACACCGTATCTTGATCGATAGTTTTACGTTTTGGATGGGGGAGAATCATAAAATTTCACATCCATGAGTGACCATATAACCATACGAAGCGATCCTTGAACGGCCAAAATTTTCCAATGCAAACATAGAGGGAACCAGATGGCCTAAGTGTTAGGCTAAAAGTCCAACCATGCCTCCCATAGGAATCTTTCCACCTTTCTTATTTCCCATTGCAAGGCATTCATCCATGAAAGCCTCAACCATGTTGGGGGGAAATTCCATCCGGAGTCATTTCCCAAATGACTTGGACATTTGACCCAGGAAATTGGAATATTTCCCCATGACAGGTCGATTCCATGGAAATCAATCACTAAACATAAAGCAATTCCGGGTGGACAATCTCCATGCTCTTGCGAAGGTGCTTCCTATCCATGCCTGAAAGGATTCTCCTAAAGTTGCTCAACGAGAAAAGAAGGTCTTGTTGGTGAGTCCTTATAATTTCTCTCCGTACTTCCACCTGAATGCTTAGGTGACATAGTGTACTCAGAGTCATCCAAGTGGAATCAAATGAGCCTCCTACCCTCACTGCCCTTCATTTGCCCCAAAATTGCTAAGAATTCCAAAGTTCATCGAATATAGGTCTTTGAGTGCTTGTCAAGGAACCCTCTAGGCCTAACCTACTATGCAAGTACGTGACAGGCTCGATTAGGCCAAGAGCTCCCGAATCCACCTTTCTTGTGAACTATGTTTCTAAGATGATACACTTTGGGCATCTTAGGTACCTCCACCTCTGGGCCACACCCCCAAAAATTTTGGTCAAACCCATGAATTCATCAATGACAACTTCGAGGTTGGGAGGAAGGTAATTTTCCGAATCTCGTCTCCCAACCTTAGCCGCCTTCTTCCCCTTGTCACCCAGGGGAAGTTGTTCCCTTTTCTGACATTTTCCTCTTTCGAGCCATCCTATTCACAAAATGAAAAAGTGAAAATGAAAAGATAACCAAAGGAATACATTAAGATTCATTGATAAAAAAATTCTTTCCTAAATAGACACAACATTTCAAATCATGTTATCTTAACATAAGGGTTATTCAATTAAGAGCCATTCTTTCTGAACAATCAACTATGAACAATCATAGCATCCCATCAAGAAAATAATTCAATCAATAATCATCCCCCCTTATTTATCATAATCAATGAAGATCACATCATCAAAGCACAAGGACAGTAAACTCATCCCCTCACTTAGTTTAGCACAAGCTAATCAAAGAACCCAAAAAATTCTAAAAAACACCACAACATATTTTCAACTACAAAGCTCCTTATCACATCACCATCATGTTAAACAAAGAAAGTAACCATAGAGCTCCAAGGATTATCCGGAATTTGAAGCCAAGAGATAACAATTCCACACAAGAAGCAAAAATGTTAATTTTTAAGAAAAGTGGCTCAAATATTTGAGACATACCAAGGAGAAGTGATACTGAGTGTTTTTGAGAGATTTTGATGAGCGAAATGAATCCCATGGGAGTGTTAATGTACAATGGATCATTATTTTCAGCCAAAATATTTATTCAAAAAGAGTTACAAATGAGATAAGGATGGCATTTTTGAAATTAGAGAGTGAGAGGGACAAAAGTACCAATCTATTTAAGCATAAGCGAGGTGTTGATGTACTATTTACATCAGCATTTGATGGAAGCAAAGGTTTTTCTAAATCAAAGAGCCAAAAATTCCTTTTTTAAGTTAAAATTTCACGTTTTAAAAAATCTTAATTTTTTGTCCCAAAAATTGCAGCACCTGAAGTCTCACACCAAGCACCCCTCGTGTGAACAACTTGACACGGCGCCCGAGATAGAACATAGCACGAGTCGTTACAAGTGGAATGAGCTATGCTAGATTTTAGCATGAGGAATCCTCGTGCTAATTGAGTGTGACACTAGGTCACCTCTGTGAATAGTGCATTTCTCCCTTTTTCCTCCCTTTTTTTTAAAGAACCTTGGTCACCTAACAAACACTATATTCTATCATTCAAAAAGAACGAGACTCGAACTCAAATTCATCAATCAACTAGAGTTTCATCCAAAAAATCTTTGTCAAACTAAAACATGCAAAATATATCAACTAAAAACATGTCAAGAAAATATAAAACCTTGTAACTTTATTGTCGTCATCACGACTTCTTACTTTTTCATGCATTTTAATTGAAGGCATCTACCGTTGGGTCTCCAGAGTCGCCATCGGCAACTCCACCCATGATGACATCCTTGTGAATATATCTCCACAAGGAGTCATCCTTCTCTTTAGCACTTTGTTTTCCAAGAAGAGCGAATATCCATTCATAGCCCATACCGAATCCTTAGCCATTTCCTTGGTTTAGGAAGTGGTCAAGGGTGTTATACGTCCTCAACACTTCCCACAACCCAATGTATGTTAGGTAGCATAGAAAAACAATCCAAGATAGAAAATTCATCACTAACATTATGCAAGGCGATAGTTTCATTGATATGATCATCACAGTTAAAATGCATGGGAGGACTGTTTTTATTACTCTCATAGTCATAAAAAATCTCATCAATTATACTATCTTCATCACTATCATTAAGAGTTATATCAAGGCAATCATCATTATCTGTCATGCAGGGGTCATCAATTTGAACATCTTCTTCACACAAAGTTATGCCTTTACACACAAGAGAGGGATTAGGTGAATCTTTCTTAGACTTTTAAATATCAAAACCCACTCAATCCATGTCATCCTCTACGGTTAGTGTTCCCGAATGAACATCAATCTTAGTACTTAATGTTTTAAGAAAAGGTGTCCCCAATAAAATTAAGGGTGCACCACTATCGTGCGCTACATCAAGGACATATAAGTCCACCAAAAACACTAAATTGCCAACTCGGACCATAAAATCCTCACTAGTCCACGAGGACTATCTTGGGAGTGATCAACTATTTGGACGATTACAAATAGTTTCTTTAAGTTCACTTGTTTCTTGTTTCTCATAGATACAAGAAGGTATGACATTAATCAAAGCTCCTAGATTAATCATAGAATTTTTCACCAATTTACCACCTAAAGAAAAAGGAATTGAAAACGTGTCAGGGTCATCACATTTCGTAGTCAATTTTCTACGATTAAGAGTGGCGACTCCCCCTATTTTCACTTTTCCTATCTTCCTAAAAGGCTTATTCCTCTATTCTGTGCATGTGACTTTCAAAAATTTAGAAAACAAGGGAACATGTTCAATCAGGTGTAGGATCGGGACACTAACCTCAACCTTCTTTAAAAAATTGAATATGATCATCATTGGTTGCCACCTTCCGCCTTCCCCTAGGTGCTCTAGGGAAAAACACTGAGAGTTTTACCCTCGCTTTAGGTGTTGGAAGCTCATTAATGCATTCCTCAAAACTAATTCTTGCTCCTCCAAGTTGGTTTTGTTGCTTTCTATGACCAATTCATCATCTTGTAGGATTTCCTTATTGGGCTCACGCACCTCATTCCTATTTCTTAGCTTTAAAGCGCTTTTATTCCTAGGATTGACCATTGGTTGGGAAAGAAGCTTTCCAGACCCTTTGGCTTCAAATCGGCTTGCCCAGGTGGCAAGTTGCCTGACTTGAATCTCAAGATTCTTGATGCTCGAGAATACCCTAGTCCTGAGATTTTCAATCTCTTGCCTTGTGCGCTCTGCAAAGACGTCATGCTTCTTAGCCAATTGATAGATTTCTTCAAGGATTTTCTCTCGGTTTGACTTTTAAAGTGAGGTGTTGTTGTTGGAAGGCCCTTCTCCCCTCAGATAGGGTTGAGGTGGAGCTTGTTTGCCTCGATTATACTCTTGCATTTGGTTCTCCTAGAGCCAATGGAAGTTGGGGTGATCATGGTACCTCAGGTTGAAGGTGTTTCCGTAGGATCTTGCCTTTCACCTCCTTGGTTCCCACGGAACCCTAGTTGTTGTCCCCTAGAAAACTATGGGGTTTTTTCTCCATTGTTGAAATCCAACGCCTTAACTTTCTCAAAGTCCTCCACGACTTGCAATAAAGCATATGTGTTATGATCATGGCTGTAAATACCACACACTTTTGCTTGTTGAACACCCCTTTTGAAGAACTCTTTCATTATGGGGGTAAGAGATTGGACTTAATCCTCTAACTTAAGGGATTCACATGGTTCATCCACGGGCTTCACCCTAGACCTTGTTCCATGCCTTTTTCCGCTTGCCATATCCTCGAAGAGTTCCATTGCTTCCCTTGGGCACTTGTTGGTGATCGAAGCGTTACAGGAGGATTTCACTATACGCCTATCATTATTGCCTAATCTTTAAAAAAGTAGTAAACCAAGTCTACCTCCTTGAATGGATGATATGGACAACTAGCGAACAACTTCTTGAACCTTTCCCAATATTTGTAGAGGGACTCCTTAGCGAACTGAGAGATGTTGGAAAGATGGAAAATATTTTTAAAGAAATATGCCTGTCATATCCATCCCAAAAGTGATACAAGCGGGCGGGAGATAGTATAACCAATCTTTGTCCGAATCCCTGAGTGAGAAAGGAAACGCCCAGAAATTGTAGTCTTCCTCTGAAACACACGCCGGCTTCAGTTGGTACAAACTAGGTAGAATTCCAAAAGATGGTTGTTTGGATCTTCTCTGGCCATCCCATGGTAAGTCGGTAAGAAATGAATCCTACCTATCTTAAGTCACACGTTACATTGGGTGGAAAGGGTGAGAAAATGATGCAAAGTGGTTGATTCTCCAAATTCGGAGCCATCAAATATCTCAAAGCGCAGTTATCCTCCATCATTTCTTCTTTCTCAATAACTACCAAGAGTGGTTCTTGTAGAACTTCCAGCCTAAACCTTCTCCTCCTTCTTCACCTACCACCTGTTTAATCCGCTGGACTATGTAAAACTCCCAAGTTTTTGGCACGGGTGTGTACCATAAACCGAGAATAAAACAATGGCCATCTCAATTTCACGGACCATTATTAAGAGCTCTTTTTCATCATCGGAGTGCATGAACTGTGTTGGTTTGCATGGATTAACGGCTGGAGACCTTTAAATGTCTTATGATTGTGTAGGACATGCCAGGTTGGACTTCCCATTGTCTGGACCGTTAAAACTTTGCATTTTATGAGCAATTGCCGTGCTGGTTTGCCCGACTTGTGTTTTGGATTTCATCTCATCAACATAAGTTATGGCACTGGTCGCGCTAATGTGCCTGACCAGTGTCATTCTTCAAATCTTCCAAACATAGCTTTTTTCTATGGCACATTTATCTACTAAACAAGATTTGACTGGTTACCTTCGGTATTTTACCATTATTCCGAATGATCTTCACTGAGCTACTCTGGTCTACTTACGATACAAATAATCTCACAAAATAGGATCTAGATGCTTGAAAGGACATAAATCCATTAGACTCTAAAATAGGTCACAAAATGAAGGATTTTGATACGAAAACTAAGAGCGGTCATCTAAATCTCTTATGGTGTAAATCTACATAAATCTAGAAATCTACCAACCAAAAGACAAAAAAAATGGTAAATGCTTTGGAAAATACATGAATTTGGCATCCTATCAAATTCCCACACTGAAACCTTTTCTCGTCCTCGTATAAATAAGAACAAACAATGACCTAAGCATAAAATAGCATGCAAAGGTTTTCCGAAAATACCCAACAGTTTATTCCTAGACTACCCTAGCCCCCAAGACATAAGAATCTCTCACACTGTCACATCTCAAAACCTAATATAATCTAAATAATTAACAAATCATTCAAAGGCCAGGTTCAAAATATACTTGTGTAATACGAGCTTACTCTACCAAAGAAGCAACCAAATAGACAAACCAATAGAGGCATAGAATTATTCAAATTTCTCTCATTTTCTCTCTTTTTTTTAATCAAACCACCGATGGTGGGGGGATATATATTGGCTTCCCATGCCATCAAAAATCAAAAACCAAGTTTTCATCAGCTATATAAGTAGTCTCATTCTGCCCATATCCCAAAATTTGTCCCTAAACTACCTTGTTCTATCTGAAACGGGCTCTGTTCAACTACAATATCTATCTAGTATCCCTGTGAAGGAAACCATCACGATTCTTGTTACCAACGGACTCCACCCCTTGTGTTATCCCTAGTATAGGCCAGGTGCATATTTCCTTTACAGTATACATTACATATCCGTTGCTATGTATCTAATCGTAAACTTGGAAGGCCCAATTTATCTCCAGCCAATGCTCTCCACACTCCTTCCTTTTGCAGCAGTAGAGATTGTTGAGTAATATTGTCACTGTTAGTTGCCAATTCATGTGCCACTTTATTACCTTCCCTATAAATATGTTTGTAGCCGATCTGTAGTGACTCTGTTAAGTTCCACAAGTCCCACAATCTTGTTTGTAGTCGCCATGGTGGCTGTTCTTTTCTTTGCAACATGTTTATGGCCTAAAAACTGTCAAGTTCCACAGTCAGAGGCAAAAACTTATGATGTATACTCACCTTGATGGCCCTTATTGCTGCTAAGATCTCTGCCTGTAATGGATCCTCCGCTTGAATGATCTCAGAAGCTAAGAAGGAGCAATCTGCAAAAGAGTTTCTAACAACAAAGCCAATCTTTGAAGAGAAATTAGGTTTTAATGATGCATATACATTAACTTTAAATCCAGTGTTCAGTGGCCTCCAACTCACCAATTTTATTTTCTTTTTAGGCATTCTGCTAAGAGATGGTAGTAGTCCAGAGGATATGAACTCATTGCAGTCCTCAAAGTACTTTAGTGAGTTAATGTTCAGGATTTGTGAGGCCAATGTGCTAATCTGCTGGATAGTGTATTATAAACTGTAAGCTAAACCATTAAAGACAAAATTGTTTTTTGATTTCCAGAGCATCTAGCAGGCAACTACTGTAAGTGTGTGTATGACCCTAATTCTGATTGAAGAACACAACGGGCATGATAATATCCAAGATAACCTATCAAAGATATGGAGAAATGATCTACCCTTAAATTCTATAGTTCTGAAGACAAAATCCCACACATGTAGAGCAAATGGGCAGTCATTGAAGAAGTGTTTGATAGTGTCTATATGTTGACAGTGTGGACACTTTGAGACTACTGCTATTCGTAAGATATTATCAAATGGTAGGATTCCATTGATGAGTTTCCACATAAAAATAGAGAACTAAGGAGGGATATACCTGTTCAGATTGTTATTACTGACTGAGCCTGATTTCTCCTCCTTCTGAGCTGCTTAGTTGTAGAAGCCAGTGAAAATTTCCTCGTAGGTATTGGTTTCCATATCATCTCATCTTTGTTCTTAGTGAGTATGACATCTTACCTTAGCTTCTGTAGAATTTGACCTGGCAATAAACCAAAGAGTTGAGATAGAAAATAATCATTATTTTGTTGGAATTCCCTTACCTGTAGATTGGGAAATGGAGTTTCTGTAGTGTGTTACCATCGCTGCCATAGAGCTCCATCTCCCAGCCAATTTGCATCCCAAAAGTTGCAGCTCCCCTCCCTAATAAGAATTTGAGAGTTTGCACTGCAAAACCTGTAACAAAAACTACCCTTCTCCAAGCCTCTGAGTTCCTTTTTGTTTTTTTTCTATAGACCAAATGTATTTAGCCCAGATTTTATTACCTTGTTGAGTTTTCCACCACAGCTTAACAGAGAATGCATCAACTACAGTCCTTATCTCTAATTCCTAACCCATTCTCCTATTTTGGGAAGCATAAATATGGCCAACCTTTCCAATGTTTTCTCAATCATGTATCAGTTTTCCCCCCATAGAAAATTGGAACAGATGGTGATGATTGTGTCAAGAGTGTGTGAAATAGGAGCCATAATTCACCAAGCATGCTGAGGAATTATTATAAGCACATGGTTGATTAAGATCAACCTTCCAGCTTGATTGAGCCATTTATTGTTCCACTTACCTATCCTGGTGTTAATTTTTTCCACTAAATGCTGAAAGTAGATGTTTCTTTTCCTACCTTTAAATATGTTAACACCTAAATAGAGAAATGGGAACCTACCTTGCAACATGCCAGTTGTCAACTTAATTATGTTAATCCTAACAGAGCTGGCTTTATTGCCAATGAAGAAAGCACTCTTTTGGAAATTTACTTTTTGCCCAGTTGCAACCTCATAACTCATGAGAAACAGGACCAAATTTTGAGTGATTTGTAGGATACCTTCAAATAAGTATTCAAGTTCAGAGTACATTATTGTTAATGGTGATGAGAAGTCCAGAGGCTTTCAAGAAGTGTTGTATCACATAGACAAGAAGTTGTGGGTCGAGGCAATGAAAGGGAAAATTGATTTCTTGAAGAAGAATAATACTTATGATCTTGTGAAACATCCCAAAGGAAAGAAACTCCTGAGAAATTGATGAGTTTACAAGCACAAAAAAGATGATGATAAGATTGTGAAGTATAAAGCCAAGCTGGTGGTTGAGGGATGCAACCAGAAGAAAGGTATCGATTATGATGAAATCTTCCCACCGGTGGTCAAGATGACGATGATTAGAATCCTGTTTGGTTTTCCTGCAAGTCTAGACTTGGAATTGGTGCATCTTGATATGAAAACTTCTTTTTTACATGACAATATGCAAGAGGAGATTTATATGATGCAGCCGGAAGGTTTTGAAGTTAAAGGGAAGGGGAATCATGTTTGCAAGTTTAAAAGGGGTCTTTATGGGATGAAACAAGAACCAAGGCAATGGTACCAAAATTTTGATTAGTTTATGACGGGCAATGGTTGTGAACGAGTTTCTGCTTATTCTTGTATCCATGTTGGAAAGTTCCCCAGAGGTAACTTCATTATTCTTCATTTATATGTCGATGACATGTTTATTATTGGCCATGATGCCAAGATGATTGATGATTCGAAGAAAGCATTGTCCAAGTAATTTTACATGAAATACTTGGGTCCAAAAAAACAAATCTTAGGCATGGAGATTGCTAGTGATAGAAAGGCTGAAAAGTTGTGGTTGTCACAGGAGAAATATATTGAACGAGTTCTTAAAAGGTTCAATATGAAGAATGGTAAGCGTGTTAGTAGATCATTGGCATCTCATTTCAAGTTGAGCAAGAGAGTAGGACAAAGAAAGTATGTCTTCTAGTCTTCATTCTCCTGATGTTGGTTCTTTGATGTATGCTATGATGTGTACAAGACCAGATTATGTGCATTCCCTTGGTGTCGTGAGTAGGTTCTTATCCAATCCAGATAAGGCTCACTGGGATAAGTTCCAAGTGATTATAAAGTCGTGTGCATCTTTCCCTAATAGGCTAGAGGGGAGATTGTTATGTGCATGCATTGATTGTCCAATCCACACTACTGGAACCACCCCCCCCCCACACACCACCCCCCGGCATCTATTTTTTCCCCCCGTAGTAGCTATTTTTTATTTGCCAAAATAGATGCGTAAGTGGCCGGTGCAACGGAATTTTTACATTGCAGGTATTAAGTAACAGTTTCTACACGTTGCGGCTATTTTTTGCAGTGGTATGTTTAATCGTTGTTTTGTGTGGCACCTATTTTTCCCTATAGAAGATATTTTTAAATTCTCCAAAATGGTTCCTAAGTGGGCGGTGCAATATAAATATAACCTAACAACTGTTATTTAACTGTTTCTATACATTGCAGTTGTTCTTTTATAGTACCTCAACTTGAAAACTGATGCTTTATGTACCACACATTGTAGTTGTTTTTATAAAAAAAAATAGCTGCTACGTATTGCAGTTGTTTCAAAAAAAACTAGTTGCTACATTTCGCAACTATTTTTTTTAAAAAAAACTTCTATATTACAGCAATTTTTTTAAAAGGTGTTGTATAAAAATTTTAATTCAAAGAAACATTAAAAAGTCATTGATCCACTCTGTGTTCCTTAGTAAAATGACTAAAATAAGTAAAAATTATTTCATTGATACATAATCAATTGTAACAAAATCAACTGTAGTTACACGAGCAAATCATAACTCCAAAAAATAACAATAAATCCTACATCCTACGAAAACATACCTTAAGTCCTAACACTAGCATCTAAAATAACTTAACATGCTACAAAAATTAAAAGTTTTAATTGATTATAATAAGTCAACTAAATTATTAGCATTTATAAAACATTGAGTTAAAATTGACCATTAACTATAAACTATCAAAATTCAGTTATTCGTGTTTACATTAAGGAAGTCAGATAAAGGTTGACCACGGATTAGTTAAAGTCAAAACTTAGTTGCTACTAGTAGTTTTTATATTTTCACAGTCAAGTAAATGTTGACCGTTGATTAGTTGAAGTCAAATCTGAGTTATTAGTGTTTGTATATAAAACAAAGTCAAATAATGGTTTACAATTGATTAATTAAGGTTAAACCTTACTTATTAGTGTTTATATATAGAAAGTCAACTAGAGGTTGACCATTGATTAGTTAAAATCACACATTAGTTATTGGTGTTTACGTTAAGAATGTCAAGTAAAGAATGATGAACGGTTCATTAGGTAAAGTCAACTTAGTTATAAGTGTTTATATATTGAAAGTCAACAGTTAATTTGTTAAAGTTAAGTATTAGTTATTAGTTTTTGCATACATAAATCCAATTAAGGGTTGACCGATGATTAGTTAAAGTAAAAACTTAGTAGTTAGTGTTTATGTATACATAGAAAGTCAACTAAGGGTTATGGTCAAAACATAGTTGTTAGTGTTTATGTATACATAAAAAGTCAACTACGAGATGACAATTGATTAGTTAATGTCAAAACTTAGTAATCAGTGTTTATATAGAGAAAGTCAACTCAGGGTTGACTATTGATTAGTTTAAGTTAAATCTTAGTTATTAATTTTTACACTACGAAAAAAAAGGGATGATCGTTGATTAGGTTAACTCAACTTAATTATTAGTGTTCATGTATAGAAATTCAAGTAAGTGTTGAACGGTGATTAATTAAACTCAACTTAGTTACTATGTTCATGTATAGAAAGTCAAGTAAGGGGTTGAGTCGATTAGTTAAATTTAAACACAAATTATTAATATTTATAAATAGAAAGTCATTCAAGGGTTGAAAGTTGATTGGTTACAGTTAATGTAGTCATTAGTGTGTACATACTGAAAGTAAAGTGGAGGATGATCGTTGATTTGTTAAAGTTAAATTTTAGTTATTAATGTTTATAAGAAATTAAGTAAGATTTGACCATCGATTATATAAAACCAAGTCTAGATAGCAATTTTCAGATAAGTTAAATCTAACCTAACTTATACTCACAATAACTACAAGTAAAATCAAATAAAACTCATATATATTTTATGATCGTTGATTTGTTAAAGTCAAATTTTAGTTATTTTTGTTTATATAGAGAAATTCAAGTAAGAGCTGGTCATTGATTAGTTAAAGTCAAACATTTTATTTGTGTTTATATGTGGAAAGTCAATTAAGGTTTGACCGTTGCTTAGTTAAAATCAACTTAGTTATTAGTGTTTATATATAGAAAGGTTGATTGTTGATTTGTTAAAGTCAAGTCTTAGTTGTTACTATTTATATATATAAATTTAAGTAAGGGATTACCTTTGATTAATTAAAGTCAAATCTTAAATCTTAGTTATTAGTTTGTGTGTATATATATAAAGTCAACTAAGGGTTGATCGTTGATCAGTTAAATCAAACCTTAGTTATAATTGTTTACGTTAAAGAGAGCCAAGTAAGGAAGGGATGATTGTTGATTATTTAAAGTCAAACATTTCTATTAGTATTTATGTATAGGAAGTTAAGTAAGGGTTGATTGTTGATTGGTTGAAATCAATGTAGTTATTAGTGTTAATATATAGATAGTCAAACGGGAGTTGATCATTGATTAATTAAATCCAATGTAGTTACCAGTGTTTATAAGAAGTTAAGTAAGATTTGACCTTTAATTTTGTAGAGTTACACCTTGTTTAGAGAAAGTCCATTAAGGGTTGATCGTTAATTATTTAAAGTCAACCTAGTCATTAGTATTAATAGAACTATGAGTAACATTTGACAATAAATTATGTAAAGTCAACCAATAGTCAACCTACTATTATTATTATTATTATCATCATCATCATTATAGACAATCAAATAAGATTTCGTCGTAAATTATTTAAAGTGAAGTTAGTTGTTGGTGATTTTGGAGCATCAATTAAGGGTTGACCTATAGGTACATGCAAATCATGTACTATATATTTACAACATGAACAAAAATCAAACCAAACTTTTACGTACTTCATAATTAAAGCATTATATTTTACCTCTATATACTCCCTACAAATGTAATTGAATGTTGTATTTTACATATATAGAGTAATGAAGATCGGTAGGAGACTCTCGTGAATGCAACCTCCCTCTTTTCATGTTTGCCAAAATTAATTATTTTATATCAGTTTTGTAGCAACTATTATGGTAAACACAGTTGCTAAACGTATTTATCTATCACATCAACATTTAATGCTAGTACACAAAACATCTATTTTTAATAACATATGCTTTAATTTCCCACCTGAAAAATATAGTAGTTGTTATAGAAAAAACAGTTGCTGTGATTTCCCACCAAAATGAAAAATCTCACTCTAGAAGCACTTATTCAGTAAATAGCTGCTATATTATATGTAACTGGAGCAGCTTTTAAAATAATAGTTGCAAAGGAAATATAATAGCTACTACATAAATTTGTAGCAGCAATTTTTTATAATAGATGTTGTGTACCGCTGCTAAAGGGGGTGGTTGTCTAGTAATGCCATTGGTATGCCTTGTTTGTAAGTTCAATGCTCTCTTTTGTTATAGGCTCTTTATGCTGCAGTCAGAATATCTAAAAGAAATCCGCAAACACGAATCTTGATGAACAATTAAAGTCTATAAGCACAAACCCCAACTTTTAGTTTTGGAATCCACCAGAGAGAAAATATTCTCGAAAAATATTATTATGAAAGATAAAAATCCCTGAATAATACGAGATTTCTTTAAATACTATAATCAAACTCTGGAATAAAAAAAAGAAATTCAGAATTAATTCTGGAAAAAAATGAAAATCGAAAAACACTCAAAAATAGTAAATTGCCATTTTGAGGCCTCAAATGGCGAAACGGACCCCAAATCACCATGTAGCCACATAGCGGTGACTATGATCTACTCGTCGAGACGGTTCCAATGCATCCGACCTTGCCTGATTCTGACTCTAAACACAAAAGTTACGCTCAAAACCACATCGAACCTTTACGGCGATCCATCGCTTCTTCAATTTTCATCGTAATTCGCCCTGCATTACTTTATGAGTTGGCTTTAGGGTGACTTTTAGGGTACGCTATGTGCATTTATAAAAGGGATTCAGAGCTTCTTGTATATACACAAGAAAAACCTAAGTAGCACCGGTACGATTCCGGGTACGGGTACGGGTACGTGTAGGGTACAGGATTCGATAAACTGAAAATTAGGCGGTAAGGGTACAATTATAAAAAAATTAAAAATATATTAATATTAATATTAATATATCTGAATCAATTGATAATTTATTGTAAACAATTTAAAGTAAATGAAAACATCCAAATGTAGTTGAAACATAATATTTATCACAATAATTAGCAAATAAAGTACTCCTACATAACAAGATTATAGTTCGATGTCTTAAACAATAATATTAAAATAAGAAAACACCAAATAAAATTCATTGTGCAAGTCAAAGAAAAGTATAACAATAATCATGAAAAGTGAATGAAAAATAAGTGCACACAAAATCAAAAAATTAAAAACAGCTCATAATTACCTAAAAACTAGCAAAAATAACAATCATCAAATCAGTGCACACAAAATCAAAAAAATATAATAAAAAATCCAAAGTCCAAACACGGCTTCAAACTTCAAAGTTCAAAGGACAAAGAGTTAAAGAAAAAAGACACACACAGTCATAAAAAATTGCACACTAAATAATCAGGAATTTGCACACCAAAATTTAGAATTTGAAGGACACGTACGGACGTCAGGTTGGGCGAGCGATGGGCGGTGGACATCAAACGGGCAGAGGGCAACAGAGGCGCGGAGAAGGGCGGGCCGGCGTGTATCAGTGGTGGACAGATGGCGGGACGGGCAGCAGAGTGGGAGAGGACAAAGGGTTTGCTAAACAGAAAGGAGGCGCACAGTTTTTTGTTATTTATAATTTTAATTTAGATTTTTTTATTCATATTTACTGGGATACAATGTACCCCAAATCGTATCCGCATCTTGACCGTACCCTTGACCGTACCCATACCCGGTCAAAGTAGCCAAAAAGTCAAACCGTCCCGGGGACGTCCACCAAATCCGCGTCGAAACCGTACTTGGTACGTATCCGGTACGGGTACCATGACCCATACACCGTACCTGTGCTACCTGGAGAAAAACAAAGCAACAAAACAAGAGAGATGAGTTATAGAAGGGTTCTTGAGGGAGTAGAAAAATCTTCCCTATTTTCTAAGAGCAGTTCTGATTCAGAGGTCGGGTCAAAGAGAAAATGTTGTCACCTTTTTTTTGAATTTTGGTAACCCTGTTAAAGACTCATAGGGCTTCAATCAGGACAGTTGGATCGTCAATTTTTACTCTAATTTGGGAGATCCTGCAGTTCAAGTGGCAGCCTTGTTTTATGGTGATAACTTGCATCTTTTAGTCCTCTTGTTGTTTATTCTTATATATGATACATATGGCGGATTGTAACCCTTTGTAGACTGATTTTGGGTTTTCTTCCCTCATTTTATCATAATAAAATGAAAAATGACGGACTCCGGCAAATCTCGTGATTTTACTCTTCACACTGAAGAAGTTTTCTTCATGTGAAAATCGTTGTGTACTGTTGATCGCCCTCTATGATTACGTATGTACTTTCATGTTGGTTGGTTTTTAATCTCCATCGCTGGTTTGTTTGGTGATTGTGTTTGAATATATGGTCGATTGTTTTCCGTGATCTTCCTTGGATACAGTATTTGAAATTTATTCCGCTTTGCCCCCAACAGTACTTGTAATGGTCTTCAGATATTATGGTTCAGTTGAATTTACTTGCACTATGGACATATTTATGTTTGAAGTGAACTTCTTCAGTTTATGTCAGTAATAATGAGTCCGCAGCTTGGGGTTCTGTAAGATGTTGCAGTCTAGAGTACCACTGGGACATGACATGATAGGTTGACATTACTCTAATGTTTATTTGCAACTAAAGGAAACTCTGGAACTATACATTTCTCTTTGTAGTGTGCTTTTATACAAGTATTCAATGAAAATTCCGAATGAGAAACAGGAGTTGGATGTTTCGTTACCATAATCAAACATGGGAAATAGTTTGAATATCATATGTTACATCTACATTGAAGAAACAGGTCTTGTTTGCGTTTTGAGACAACATTAACATCCATTTCTCTTTCATTCTTTGACATCTTCTTTCATTGTGGAGCCTCTCTATTTTTCCAGGCAACACCAATTCTTTCAGCCTTCAAACCTGATTTGCTCGACCGCCGAAGACAATCGATCCAGTGACAGGAAATCAGATAGTTGGAGAAGTTGATAGTATAAATATGATCAGTGAAATCAGAGATGAAGATGAGCATCATAGCGCCGGAATACATTCCTTTTTATTTTTGTGAATATTTTTTTGGCCACGAGTTACCAGCAAGCCCAGTATTCTCCTTACACTCAACTGGTTACATTACATGAAGTGCAAATGTAGCTAATGAAATGTACTAATGGCCAGTGGTGATTAGTTGATTACTACTGTCTCCTCCAACACAAATCGTTTGGATGAAAACTACCACAAGATCATTGAGTCATTCTTACACCCTAATTATGCGCTACTTAGCAAATCCCCAGCAACATCCATACTCCCTCAGTCCTAGATAAAGTTTCACAAAGAAAAATAAAAAATACTAGTCATCAAAATATTGATGGCTTAAGTGGTAAAAATGAGTGGGTGAGAGTGAGTACATTGATGGCATAAGTCCGTCTCAAGATTGTTTCATGGTAAGATTAAGAGGCAAATATTTTTTTTAAAACACTATAAAATAAGAGATACTAAATTTGGGGGTCTAAAGATAAATACTTTCAATTTGAGATGAATTTGAAAAAATTGCTAAAATTCAAGGACTAATTTGCAAAAATCTAAATAAGCAGCCGCCTCCCTCTCCGAAACCCTAGTTATCTTTGTGCGAGGCTGCTGTTTTCTGTAAATCTTTGCTGGGTATCCGTCCACCTTTGATGGGTAGAAATCACCGCCCCGCCGGAGGTAGTAATATCTGCAAATAATTTGATGGATGAGCAAAAATGTATTTTCTAGTTTGATGATTTATGCAATTCTTCTTGGTTTGGAAATGCGCTATTTTATTTTTTACCAGAAAATTTCAAGAAAATACGGAATTTCCATAAGATTATGTACAATCAACACTGGTTTTTACTTAAAATGTTATAAATTTTTATAAAATTAAATTTTTTATTTTAAAAGTTAAAATAAGTAATAACATGTATTTGAATGTGAAAATAAAAAATATAATATAAAAATATTTTTAAAATTTCTAAATTTAGTATGCAATTTAATAAAGAAAAACTCTTGGCAAAGACCGTCTTTCCATACACTTGTGGAAAATGATGTTTAAGTAGAATAATAAAAGGTAAAAGGTCTTAGTTGAAATATTAAAATTTTATTATGCAACGTGTAGTAGTTATAAAGTTTATAACCCGATTAATGCAATATTAAAATTTTATCATCATTTCTTCTAATTTGCACTTTCAAAAGACAGACTTTTTACCAAATGCAATGTATATGGTAAAAAATAAGTGACATGTTCATAAACTTATGGACAAGCCGTCTGTGAGAAGACTCTCTCTTATTTTACATTCCTCTATGTTAAGAAACGCTAATGATTGAATCTATTCTATGTTCAATACGGTTGAACAAACTATGGTCGCGTGACAGGTTCTAAAAGAAACAAAACAAATTTACTGTAAAATTAGATTTGAGAAGAGAAGAGAATAACTGCTATGGAAGCTCAATTATTATGAACAAGATCAGAATATCCAACTGATAACTGCCCATCATGATTCTACAATGAATTTATATCAAATCCCTAACAAACTAATCCAAATTGTTAACAGAATTCTGTTTCTTCAGTTGAGCATTGCTCTTCTCTACTGTTCGCTTTCTTTTTCCACACCCAGCTTCCCATTCTTTGGTTTAAGACCTGAAACAAGAGAAAATACCTTCATGCTCTTGAGATTTATGAAAAACCTTCCCCCTTAGTAACGAGCTTGACCTCAAGCTCGGAAATGAGGGAATTATTGGTGAATGGTGTAAGCATACTGATGGAGATCAGGGTACGACTACCACCATAAATGAAGACATTCCACGTCTTGATCAAACATTCAAGGATTTTGTTC
>JAULKM010130985.1:0-19474 GCA_032355605.1 Rubia tinctorum
CTTGACATTATATGTATACCTCACTCTTGTTATGGTTTGTTGGGTGTTTAGATTATCTTAGGCTTTGGGATGTGAGAGTGTGAGAGATTCTTATGTCTTGTGGGCTAGGGTAGTCTAGAAATAAAATGTTGGGCATTTTGGGAAAAGCATCGCATGCTAATTTACGCTTAGGTCTTTGCTTGTTCTTGTTTACTTGAGGACGAGTAAAGGTTTAAGTGTGGGGGGATTTGATGAGACGTCAAATGCATGTATTTTCTGAAACATTTAACATCTTTTTTTTATCTTTTTGTTGGAAGATTGCTAGATTTAGGTAGGATTATATTTTAAGGGGTTTAGATAACCGTTTTTGGTTTTCGTATCTAAATCCTCATTTCGCAACCTAATTTTAGTCTAATAGATTTTGGTCCTTACAAGCATCTAGATTTCTTTTTGTAAGCTTAATTTGTAGGTTGTTTGTAAGTACTTCGGGGTACTTTAATGAGTTCCATTCGCAATGATGGTAGAAGATTGAAGGTCACGAGTCAAAACGTGGTAGAAGATAAAATGGTTGAAGAAGGAAGACAAAGAAGTGGATAAATTGTGATATGAAAGTTTGAACCGAGTTCTGAGAATGATACGAGGAGAATAAGACCCTAAGGGTGGTATCATTGGATTCATCTTCTTGAGCACTATAAAATCAACTACAAGAACTCCCAAAACGGATCAGCGGTTCAATGGTGAGGTACTAGTTCATATGACAGTTGTGTATGAAGGTAATCAGTTAAAAATGAGGAAGCAATTATGGAGTGATATTGAGAAGTCAATGGTGATGGATCCAGTGATTATCCTAAGAGATTTCAATAATGTCTTGACTCTAAATGACATAATCGAGGGTAATGAAGTCCAGGTGCAAAAATACTAGGATTTGGAGCAAATGATGTTCAGAGCTACGCTATTTGAATGTGATAGTGTAAGGGATTACTTTACTTGGTCCAACAAGCAAGTCAATGGAGTGATATACTGTAGGATTGACAGAGCAATTACTAGTGTGGACTGGTTCAGTAAATACCTGAGATGGTGGTAGAAAACCTGGAACCATGAGTCTCTAATTTTGGTATGATTAGGGTAAGGTTGATAAAGGAAAACAATAGGAGATCAAAAAAGTTTAATTTTTAAATTGTCTCTCGAAGAAAGAGGAAGTAAAGCAGGATATTCAGGTAAGCTGAAACAGGGAGTTAAAAGGAAATGCAATGTTTGTAGAATTGAAAAAATCTTAAGACTACAAGGGGATCTGAGGAAGTTTTCAGTGAAAATGAATGGGGCACAGAAAAAGTGAAGCTGAAAAGGGCACAGAAAAACTGGTCTCTGAAAAGGATGGACAAGAGCAGTATTGAGGAAGTGATAAAGGGAATTGAAGAGGTACAAGGTGGAGTTTGATAGATGAAAATATTGCCAAACAAAAGTCTAGGATTGACTGGCTGAAACTTGGAGATGGCAATAATGCATTTTTCCATGCCGCTGCGAGGGAGGAAATAGGCTCATAGGGCTGGGTGTTATGGAAAAGGATGATGTGACTGTAATTAGTGATCAAAAGGAGATGGAATGTGAAATTATGGAGTTCTACAAAAAGCTGGTAGGGGAAAAGGCTGAAAAGTTACAGGAATTGATATGGAAGTGATCAGAAAGGGAGTTGATTAAATATGTTTAGGAGTTAGAAGTATGGGAGGCTTTGAAGAGTATTGGGGATCTAAACGCCCCTGGAATTGGTGGGTTTGGAGCAAAGTTTTTCAAAGCAAATTGGCAGTTACTGAGAAATGATGTGATGAAGGCCATACAAGAATTTTTTTTTTCAAAGAGGGGAGGATGTATAAAGCTGAAAATAGCACACTAGTAACACTTATACCAAAAAGCCCTGCTGCAAAAAAAATAAAGGATCTAAGACCTATCTCCTGTTGATATACTATTTATAAGATTGTATCTAAAGTATTGACTGGAAGGTTGAGTAGAGTTATAGCTAAGGTTATTAGTGTAGATCAAGTTGATTATATACCTGGCCAAAATATACATGATCATGCTAGCCTAAGAGTTGGTTGGGGGTTACAACAGAAAAAATGGTGGAGGAAAATGTTTGATTCAGATGGATATTCAAAAAGAATACGATATTGTAGAGTGGAATGCTTTGAGAGTGATAATGGGGGAGTTAGGGCTACCAAATCAATTCATCGGATGGGTAATGATATGTGTCTCCACTGTGTCTTGAAAATACAGCATCAATGGGAGTTTGACTGAATTTTTGGAGGGAAAGAGAGGTTTAAGACAAGGAGATCATTTGTCACCTCTTCTTTTTGTTCTGGTAATGGAATACATAGGAAGATGCCTTCAAAGGGTTAAGGAGTATAAATATTTTCAGTTTCATCCTAAATGTGGGAGTTAGGACTGCTGAACTTAAGCTTTGCTGATGATGTTTTCCTACTGGTTAAGGGTGATAAAATATTAGTAGAACTTATATTGCAGGAGTATCAAAAGTTTGAACAAGCTACTAGAGTAAACAAAGCCAAGTGCAAAGTTTACTTTGGTGCAGTTGTTGAGGCTCAGAAACAACAGATTTTGATATTGACTGGCTTTGAGGAGGGTACTTTACCATTTAAATACTTGGGAGTTCCACTTGCTAGCAGGAAATTGACTATTCTTATGTGTCAACCCCTAATGGATAGACTGACTGAAAAAGATGAACCATTTGAGTGCTAGATTATTGAACCACGCGGGGAGGATGCAACTGATTAAAACCATAATGTTTGCAACTGCAAACTATTGCCTTCAATGCTTCCCGCTGCCTAAAGCAGTGCTGAAACATGTAGAGGCACTTTGCATGTCCTTTTTGTGGGTTCGAGGAGATAAAATCACAAGAAAGGTACCAATTGCTTGAGAAAAGGTATGTGATTCTAAAAATGCAGGTGGATTGAATGTGATATCTTTGGCTGAATGGAGCGTAGCTAGTCAAAGTAAGTATTTATGGAACTTGTGCAACAATACAAATAGGTTGTGGATCAGGTGGGTCCACACTTATTATATAAAAGACACGAATATATATTAGATATGGAATCCCCACCATCAAGCTCATGTATGTTGAAGAATCTGAGTAAATGCAGGAATGAAGTGAAGGGGCTGAAGTCATGGAGGTTACAAGAAGGAAAGGAGAAGTTCATAATTAGGGATGTGTATGAAGAACTGGGGGAGATCAGAATAGAGTGGGGTGGTGTAAACTAATGCAGGGAAATAATGCTAAACCAAGAGCATTATTTACCATGTGGTTGGCCTGTCATAGTAAGTTAGCAACTAAATAGAGACTTAAGAGGTTTTGTTTGATATATGATGATAAGTGTGAGCTTTGTAGGGGAGTGGAAATAGTGCATCATTTGTTCTTTGAGTGTTATAGAATGAACAAAATATGGGCGAGGTATTGAGATGGTTGCAAATCTGAGAAGGCCGAAGCATCGGGATGAAGAGCTAGATTAGGTGTTGAATAAAAGCAAGAGCAATGGGTGGAGATTTGAGCTCATGAAGATTGCTTTTGCGGAGTTGATATATGCCTTGTGCAAAATGAGGAATGATTTATGTTTTGATAAGGATAGAAGTTGTGTAAATGATATAGATGTTACAAACTCAATTTTGGAATGTGTGATAGGTAAAGCATGGATGAAACCAAAGCTTAAAAAACAGTGTGCTAAGCTTTTGGTACAGGCTTGTACGTAGGAAGGAAGGAAAGAGAATAGAGATTGTAAAGTTTTACTTTTGGAGAAGAAATGAAAGTTCATTCGTTTAAAAAAAGAGTTAAAACAAGTAATAGTGTGTATTTTAATGTGAAAATATAAAAATACATAATATAAAAAATACATTTTTAAATTTCTAAATTTAGTACTCCCCGTTCCAGTTCAAATTGCACCACAATCATTATCACGCTATTCAAAAAATATGTTTGACCGTTAATATGTTTACCTATGTATAATAACGGCAAATAAAAATTTGATATTTAAAAATTACTTATTATGAAAAATTCAACAATACCATATACAATAATATAGTTGTTCATATATCTATTCAAATATGCGATCAAAATTCTATGGAGAATAGTGTCAAAAAAGCAAGGATGCGATTTGAGCTGGGACTAAGAGTATGTAATTCAACTAATGAAATGTATAAGTGAAAAAATACAGTGATATGTCCATAAGGTTATGGAGAGGCCACCTGTCAGGAGACCCCCTCTAAATTAATATATTTATAATAAAAAAATATCATGTGAGATATTATTAGATTCATATTAACATCTATTTTCTAAATATTAATTTTTATACGAAATTGTTACATGTATCTAGAGATATTGACGGTCAAACATGATCACTGAAAACCGTGAAAAAATAAATATAACATTATTCGCAAGACAAATGGGGTTATTTTTTAATATGCATGATATTGTGATATTGGTATTTTTATTAAATATAAATAGAATATTTTTTTATTTTTTATTAAAGATGGTGATGTGACGCTAAAGAAGTGATTCTCAAATTTCATTGTTAAGAGTTGATTCTTACCTACCCCTTATGTCTCAGCCCAATCTGCAATTTAACTATTCACTTAGACTCCGTTTGGCATTGGCTTTTTAATGGTGTTTTGATTAGCTTTTGGTCGTTGGCATTTTTACTCGGTCAAACCGCCAATGAATAAGAAAAAAAGTGTTCGGTTGCTTGGCTTTTTTCACAAAGCGTTTTTGCCAAATACGAAATGTTAATATTATTAGCATTTTTACTTAGCGTTTGGCTTTTACCTTTAACAATTAACATACGACATCCTTTTATGTCTTTTGGGATTTAAAATTAACTATTTGATCGACATTTTTTGGATTTAAATATTTTTACGGTTAAATTTTAATGTAATTTGATTTTGTTTTTTAAAGAATTCAATAGTTTTAAAAGTGTATATATATATGTTATTTAGAAAACTGAAATATGTTTCAATTTCATATATTTATTTATATTTCAATTTCATATATTTATTTAATATTCATATAATATTGTAACTTTTATATTTTAAATATAATTAAAAAAATTATATCTAATAAAAATAAGTCAACTAGTATAGTTTATAATTATTATCTTATACTAACAGAGTACCATCGCGCATCCCCGATTGACAACACCATCTAGATATAGTATATACGGAGCTTCTTTTTATTTTGTATAAAATACAAAAAAAATGTAAAAGAAGTAGGAGGGTGAGAACCCCCGGGAGTTTTGGAACCATCCATCCAGGAATTTTTCTTCGACCTCTTACAAACCCAGCCCCTAGCTCGAAGATGAAAGCTGCAAGGATTTTACTATCTGCTTTTCCTCTTGGTACGCTCAAATCATACTCTCTTTGTCTGCTTCAATCAATCATCTTTCTGCTTGTGTAAATGGAAACATACTTTATTTTATTAAGGTTGATGCTCTCTAAAGAAAACTATATGAGATAGTTAGTCGTTAAATATTGAATACAATAAAATTTGATTATTTTTATAATATTTCATTCAAATTATTTAAAAAGTAATTATTTATGTGCTGAGATTCATTTTAAAAGACTATCATATTTATATGTATCTCATTGTAATAAATGAATGTAAATATCAAATGAACTTATTAGTCTCACTAATTATAAAATGTACTCATTTAACAGTTAGTCGGTCTAAAACAAGAATTTTTCATGTATAAATTATTAAATCAATAATATGTATATATTTCTACCATAAGTACTCTTTTAATGTATATAAATAAAATTCAAATATTTTGTTATTTAAAATTATCTATTTTTTAGTGATATATATATAGTACAATGAGATATTTATGGTTTTAATCATATGTTAAGAATTTATATATTTTAACAATTTATGATTGATTATATATAACAAAGAATTAAAATTAGTAACATATTAAAATATTAGAATACGTTATGATTGATTATATATATTAAAGAATTAAATCAGTTACCTATTACAATATTAGTATAAGTTATTATTGATTATATATAGTAAATAATTAAATTAATAGAAAATTATAATACTAGTATGTTATTTTTAGACCACTTGGGTTTAGCTTAGTCAAAATGACTTCAATATCCCCAGTTGACAACACCATCCAAAAAACAAACAATTTCTATTACATGGTACTTGGGATAATGAGAATGATTACCCTTGTTAGAAAATTTTATATATGGAGGTTTTATATGTAAGGAGGTGAGTGACCAATATAATTTTACCGTATAAGTGTCAATTCAAAATACATATACTTATTTTTCTCCCTTTATTTGTAATTTAGCTCTACTTATTTCATTTTAAATCATGTAAAAAGAACATTTCATTGTTATAGTATGAAATTTTTTTTTCCAGTTGTGACGCATATTTTATGATAAGTAAGGAAATGTCACAATATTTGCTCCACCTCTAGGTGTCACTAAATATTTTGTGACATGTTCACATATCTGTAAACTTAATTACTATATCAAGAGTCCATCTCCTGCGAGACCGTTTTATGATAAGACCAGGGGCTAATTAGAAATTTTGGAACCATAAAATAAGAGCAAACTAAATTTAGGAGTTACAACATAATTATTATATTTTTGGAGTTCCCTTAAAAAGAGCCTTTGAAATTCAGGGATTGAATTGAAAATATGCTTAAAAAAGAGACTTCGTCCCCCGATTCTTCCTTTCACCGGCGCCGAACCCTAACTCCCAATTCCGGTGTATGCTCCGCACCGGAACTATCGCCGACGATAGGGCGCAGGCGGTGGTGGTGAGGCCGTAGATGTTGAATGATGGATGGACGACCATCTGAGCCATTTTAAGTAGGCGCTTCTTATCGACGGCCATCTGAAGTAGGCGCTTCTCATCGGAGACGCTGATAGGGTCGGATTTTCCGTGTGCGAGTGTTGAGGCGTTGAACGATTGATGGACGATGCTGGAGACGTTGAACGATAGTCGAATCCCTGAACAATTTGCCACTTCTTATCGGCGACGACGACGTCAAATCTTGCAGCGCCGGCGGCTTAACGAAGGTGACTATCGGTGGGTCGAGGAAGATGAAGCCTCAAACGGCGTCGTTCGAACTTTAGGCTGAGGGTTTGGAATTTTAGCCTGCTATCAGCCCAACATAATTCAGCCCTCTTTCTTGAGAATTGGTCCAGTTCTTATAAAACAAAATTATATTGAATAATTTAAAATTAATTAAAACACTAAAATATCATATTAAAATAGTCAAATATCAAATAAAAATATTGAAATACACTACACTAAAAAAATTAAATATCAAATATAAAACTTAACATATAAATCAAAACATCTGAACATCATTAAGAAATAATAAAAATTAACATCAAATTTAAATGATTAAACATAAAATAAAATATTAAAAAATACATATCAAAATTTAAATGATTAAATATCAAACGAAACATTCAAAACACATGCAAAAAAAGTTAAATATTAAACGAAAACATTAAAAATACACATCAAAATTCAAATAGTAAGCATCAAAGAAAAATAATCGTCAGACGAAAACATTACAACCACACGTGAAAATAGTTAAACGTCAAATAAAATATTAAAATACACATCAAATTATAATTGTTAAAAATAATTTAAACTAAAATAATTATATATCAAATAAAGGCACACATAAGTTTTAAAACATCAAACTATGCACCAAAATTTGGCATTAATATTGGAAAAATAAACATCAATATTAAAATTTAATAACAAGCAGTGCACTATATTAAAACATCAAAACATACATTGAATAAAAATACACATGAATTTTAAAACATTAAAATGTCAACCAAAATATGACATTGACATCGGGAAAAATAAAACATCAATATTAAAATTTAAAAAATCAAGTCACATTATTGAAACATCAAGGAGGAATTAAATAAATTCTAATATTTAAAAATCAGAAACATCAATATTAGTTTATGAAATGACATGGTCAAAATCAAACATATCAATAAAAAAATTAAATATAAGTTAAAAATTCAAAGTTAAAATAGTAGTATATCCCATACTATTGTCAAAATAAGTAAAGCGTAGAAAATTTAACGAATAAACACAAGATTTTACAGTATAAGATAAAAAATTTAATTTTAAAACACATAGTTTTAGTGAATAAAATGCTTATGAAAAAACATCATAAAATTTGGTTGAAACATCAAATACTGAAGACTAAACATCAGTCTGGGAGTAAAAACTCGCGAATTGCGCAAAAATGAGAAAAAAATTGATCCGCGAATTCTTTCGTTCCGGATTCTTGACCCGCTATATTTTTATGGTCCGGAATCATTAATTTCCCAATTTGTTTTATACTCGACACCCCTCAAAAGTGGTATTTTCACCCAGATCCCTCATTCCTCTCCCAAACTTTCTTAAATTATACTTATAATCCTATCTCTAATTAAAATTCATAATATTGCACATTAATCATTGGTCTCGGTGTGAAACGGGCTCGCACAAGGCTTTCTCCTACATCAACCAATGTCACAACTTTAGTGACACTTCTAAATTGACATACATCTTAAAGCGTCATAAAAAAAATGTAACGATAGTTCAACGTACGCGTCACAAAATTTTAGTGACATGCTGAATAGATGCACTTCGCAAGACATCACTAATAATGTTAGCAATGCCTTTGAACATCACGGATACTCCAAAAAAGTGTTACAACTGGAAGTTTTTTTCTTCTATTGTATACACACTTATTTTTCTCCTTTTATTTGTAATTTAGCTAAACTTATTTCAGTTTAAATCATGTAAAAAGAACATTGCTATAGTATGAATTTAAAGCACTCCGTATATGAATTGGCTAGTGGCTCCATGTATGTAACCATAAAACTTCAGCACTTGATCAAATACCAAACCTATCCAACCAAGATCCCTGCTTCCTGTGTCCCAATTAAAATTGAATACAATTTTTTTCACGGCTCTAACCATATAAAAAACGATAAAAAAAATTCATTCATTTTAAAACTGGATACAGGGATTACCCAAAATAATAATTGAAGCTTACATATGACCCGTTCATAATTTGCAACAATATCATAACGCATATAATAAGCCTTCGAAACTCAGCTAGAAATCAAACCAAATCCATTGATGTGTGAAAATAACTACAACTAATAAACAGTGGCGGAACTAAAAGAATATTTGAGGAGGGGCGGGGTTGGGCAGGGCAGGGCTGGGCTAGGAGGGGCGGGGCCGGGGCGGGAGGGGTATATTACCCTAGTCACCGGAGGTTTGGAGGGCGGCCGCACCGGCTCGCCCCCCTAGTTCCGCCGCTGCTAATAAATCATCCCATTAGAACATTAGTGAAATACACATTATCGTCACATCACGAATCGTCTGTCCATATGTGTCACTTAAACTAAAATATATATTCAAAATAGAGGGTTTTTTTTAGATTGACCGAAATGTATATTCCCCAACTATCTTGAGACGGATTAAAAAAAAGAAAATATAATTTTAATTTTCAAATCACAAAATTACTGACAAGAAGAAACTTAATCCTTTGTAACAAATAGTCCAACGTTTCTAACAATCGATACCGTGTCCTTTGTAACAAATAGTCCGACGTTTCTAACAATCGATACCTTGTCTTTTGTATCATGGAGCTAGGTCAACGTTTATAACAATTGATACCTCGTCCTTTGTAACATGGGGGTAGGTCAACGTTTCTAACAATCGATACCTCGTCCTTTGTAACATGGAGGTAGGTCAACGTTTATAACAATTGATACCCTGTCTTTTCTCCAATAAATTATAAACAATTACGTCTTCACTAGATACATTCACACACATAAACTTACCACTATAAATAAGGCAAATGTAAGATGCATTTGGTACACATTGCCTCTCCTTTTTCTCTTCTCTCTATATATACCCAGATCAAACCGGAGATCACTTGCAACTCTCATCTCCATGGGTTAGTGTGTTTGCTTACTTACAAAGAGTGCGCGTATATGGCTATGTACTAACTGGATTCAAATATGTTTTGTTCAGCTGCAACACCAACAACCTTCATCACCAGCAAGCCCGCGCAGCTGATAGAGGGAGACGGAACCTTCAACAAAGGTGTCGGAAGAGAACTCGACTTCGACAATGACAAAGGTCGTGTTGGCGTGGTATCCATCATGGGTGTGCAAAGTTCAGGTAAACACGCTGCTACAAACCAACGCTAATATAACACTTTGAAAGTTTTGCATTAGATTTGATGCAAAACTTTTCATGATTTAGGTAACACTTTTCAAAGATTTACGTGACACTTTATAAGCTATTGTAACATTTTAATAAGTGTTTTCAAATTTTTGGTAGTGACACTATCTTACTTACAGATGTAGAGTAACTAGGGTTGTGAGCAAATAGAATCAAACATTATCTTTCTAGACCTAATATGGTTTAACCCTAATATTCAACCCTAGTTCGGTTTACAAATTTGCCAGGAAATGAAACTTCTATTGTAATCGATATGTAGCCGTAGATCAGAAGAATTGACTAGACCTAAATTCTAATATGCGCAGGAAAGAGTACACTGATGAACAAATGCTTCTCTACCAGCTTCAAAGAGATGAATCAAGAGACGGGAATGTATGGATCTCTAAATTATATTCTCTCGTTCAAAATATAAATATAAGAAAGCATGAGACAATACATTTTGCTCGTTTTTCATAGGTCACAAACGACTAGAGGAATTTGGATGTCGAAAATTTCGTTTCCTGGTGACAGTGGCCATAAAATTCTTCTTCTCGACTGCGAAGGATCTGATGGGGCAGAGCGAGGACAAGAGGTGAAAAAAATTATGAACATTTATTTGGTCTAAAACATAAAATAAACCCCGTGTGCTGACGAATATTATTTTCGAGGGAAAAAAGTTATGCTAGTTTTTTTTAACTCCCAATTCTGTAATGAATAAGTATGCTTTATATACAATCATGCAAATTGTAGGTAATCAAAAGTAATTAATAATTTTCATCTTCATTGTCTTCTGTTGCAGGGAAATGACAAGTTTGAAAAGCAAGTAACATTATTCGCCTTAGCTTCGTCCGATGTGGTGATGATCAATATGTAAGTCTGGTGTAGGGTTTGAAACATACAATCGTAATTAATCCTTAATAATTTTTCATGTTTCCTAATAAATTTTCGTGGAAACTTTGACAGGAAATGTGAGAGTGTTAATCTCTACAACGGCGCAGGCATGCCACTAATCAGAAATGTATTTCAGGTATACCGGTTTCCTAATTAATTAGAGCTATTGTGTCACTTTCCAAGCAACACTTATTTAAATGTTACAATAGCATGTAAAGAGACACTTAAATCTTTGAAAAGTGTCGCTTTAGATCTAATGCAACCTCATCTAAGGTAATGCCTGCAAGTTAAAGTGTTGCAGTGGGTCAAACTTAACATTTTTAATTAGTACCTAAAACAACACTTTTAAAGTGTTACAGTAGCCTTAGTCTGTAGTTATCTTCTCCCCCTGCAAAGATTTTTACTGCCCCGATCCAAACTGACGGGAACTCTTAATTTTAACCATGAGGATGATTCAGATTTCATCAGGCTATTTAATATGCTGTTGGGCGTACTTCCTTGTCAGGTGATGGTTCGAAAATTCAGCACTCCCAGACATGTATCTCTGGTATTTGTTCTTCGTGATAAAAACAGGGTAATTTTCATTGCCTCGTTTTTGCATATCGAGATGGAATTAATGCAGAAGCGTTACTGATTTAAACCTTTGTTCCTAATATCTCCAAATTAGGTTCCTTTGGAGAAACTGAGAAGCCAGTTGACAAAGCAACTCACTGAGGTAAAGATTTAATTAAGAACTTTGGCTATTTTATGGTCCATACCCACTGTTAGTTTTTCTTTCTATTCTTTTAAGTTATTTCATTTCCTAATTAGTCCGGTATTCAATGTGATTCGTTACATTTCTCTCGCATAACTTTTTAAATAAATTGTTTTTACTTTTGTTATTTTTTTATTGGACATTATAACCATTTAATATTTGAGATGATGATAAAATATTCAATCATATTCACTCTCATCAAATTATGACACCTCCTCACATTTTTTTAAATTTTTTTTCCATACATGATGGATGATTCGTACATTTCTATCGCGCAAGTTGTAAGATAGAATACCGGGGTTCTGTGTATTGAAATTTTATTTTTTCTAATGTTGCTTTTATCTTCTTAAAAAATTTGATGTTCATCATGCAAATGTATACTGAGAGCAAAATTACAACATGTAGACCTGGGATAATATGTGCAAAGACCTAGCCGATCCACCTACTGCATCATTGGAAGAATATTTCAAGGTAAGATTAAATTAATTTGTTCATTAATAAGAAACACGACAGTTCAAAATTTGGAGACTGTGTTTAAGATTATTCTGAAAGTCTACATTATAATACATAGATAGCGGTGCTGTTTAGCAGCGGTTATTGGTTGTTGACTATTTCATTTAACTGAATTGACTAGCTATTTAATTGGATGTTAATATTAGATGCTTAACATGAAAATTTTATTTAATAAATAACCACTAAATATTGACTTATTTAATATAAATTGAAACTATTTTTTAGAGTATTTTCAATGTATAATTTTATATTTCATAGTTACTACCTTCATTACGATCATATTTACTACTTTCATTCCAAAATTACTTTTCAATAGAAGTTAATCAATTAATGATACTTATGATAAAGTGTACAAAAACTAATACTAAATACCACAAACTAGCTTTGAAGGCAAGGCTCCTTTCTTCTGTTTTTCTAAAAAAATAATTTGAAACAAATTAGACCAATGTATAAATTTCATTCTAATTTTTTTAGAATGTTGATAATGGAAATGTTTGAAAATATAATCCTTTATATTGATTAGATTGGGTAAGTAGACTAAATTTGAGTGGTCTTTTATCTCATTCTAAATTTATAATTCATTTGTTCAGGTTGGAGTGGTACCATTGTCTCACTATCTATATGCGGAGGAGGCCTTTACGGCGGAGGTATTAATACCACCCTTCCCATTTTAGAAAATTGTTTTGTTTTACAAGAAAATATATTTTGGTCAAAAAAGAGTATTTTAAAAATTATTATTTAAACCCATCATCTGAAATCGGTAAACATTTTATTCTCATTCATAATTTTTATCAACTTTTGCACCCATTACAAAATAATTAATATATATTACCATTTTTTTAATAAATGCATTCATAGATAGTAGTGGATAATTTTTTTATTAGATATCAATGACATGAAAATTATTATATGCACTAATTTTGTAATTCATTTTCTGTGAGATAATTTGATATTTTATATTAATTGAAAAGGTTGGGGACTTGAGAAACTGGGTTTTTGATACGGTGGAGAAGGGCAAACTGAATGCAGCTGCAAGTTTTATTAACCTTACACAAACGAATTGGAACGACATTCAGGCGGACAAAGTCCTTAACTTACAACAAAATCAGGTCTTTTAATTTATTATTCAAAACATTTTATTTTATTAATAATTAGGTTGAACCTAAAACATTTGATTATTTTGAGATTTGGAGACGTAAATTCTTAGATTCACGTGTTTTTGTTTACTCGTATGAATATAGAATTCAGTCGATGAACAATTTTTCAAGATGACCAAGGAGGAGATCCTTCAGAAGTTTTGTCAGGATAAGGTATACACATCCCAAATCATCTATTCATATTTATATTTATGCACAAATTACAGACAAATAATAGTATTTATTTAGGCTTCATTTTTTCTTAATTAATACTTTCGCTATGGAAATTTTTTGAAAAAAATCGTCTTTTCATAAGCTTACGAAAAGATGGGTTGGATTAGAATTATATGAAAGTAAAAGATTTTAGTTGCAATATTAAAAATTTATTAAGCAACTTGGAGTAGTTATAAGTTTATAATGTTACACGAAAACTTTATCTTGATTTCTTCTTATTTACGATTTAAAACTTGGTCTATCTATAACTTGTGGAAAGATAATTTTTCAAGAAACGGATTCCTTTACTATTATTAGGTTAATTGAGGGCATTAATATATATATTTTTTCCTTCTATTATTAGGTTGATTTTTGAACATTAATTTATAAATTGACAGACACTAGCCAAGAATTACAAGGATAGGAATAACAGTCAGAAAGATTAAAAATTGAACATTGTATAGTTTATTCATTATTACTCATTAAAAAGTACCGTTTTACAGTTGTACCCGTGACTAAGGATGTTATTCATTAATTTATCCATACTTTTGATCCGGCCCGTAATTATTCAGAAGAAATAAATCCTTGTGTGTAATTGTTTGGTTTCACTTTTTATTATGTATAAAAAAAAACAGGGCTGGAAGAAAATGAAGGGTGACGTAAGGACTGGTGAAGCGAAAGGGTTTGGCCAATTTGTCAGTTCACTTATTGAGTCTCATGTATCCGTGTACGTGTTGATATATCATGAGCATATTCCCCTTATATACATTTATTTATTTATTTTGTTATTTATATACTTTTCGAGTAGATTACTCTATCTAGTTTATAGATAGGCGAATATGTCAATGATTGCATATATTAAATCATTGGAAAATTCTAAGGTTCAGTCGTCATTATTACCTGTTATCTAAATTAACCATACATCATCTATTTAATTGTGATTAGTTTTCAGTTTAGTTGTTTGACTAAACTTTCTGTGGATGGTAATGTACCTTATGGCATATATAATCTAACATGTTTAGTCAAGTTTACGCTGTAGGCCCTATTTTTTTATATGATTTCTTACTAAAATGAATTAAACGGAACTATAATTAAACATAGTAAAATTAAGAAAGAAAGAAAAAGAGACCAAATCTAATTAAACCGAATAATATTAATTCAAAATTTTACTGAGTTGAACTAACCAAACTGAATAGCAGTACATGTAAACGGGTGTGAACGAGAGCCTTAGTCAAGTAATCAAAATCCTCGGTAAATTTAAAAATGTAATTTCTTATAAAGATGAATTAAAATCCTAATGTTAGCTGATTGATGACTCACTTTCAAAATAAATTATAATGCTAAGATTTATGTTCACGTAATCTACCAGAGTCTCATTTTTGTCATTAAATGTTTTAAAATAGTTCAACGTGAAACTCATTTTCTTGTTGATGGTGATTGTTATCTCTTAGGTTTAATGAAGAAACAAAATCTTTCAATGAAAAGTTAAGACAGGATTCTACAGCTCAATTGACAGAAAGTTTGTTGGAGGTAATTTTTACCCTTTTGGCTTCCTTTTCTTTTCATCTCATTTTCATTATTTCTTTTGTTTTTTACATCCTCAATTTCATAATAGTTAATTGATCACTTTTCGTGGGGGAAAATATTAGAAAATGCAAAATATATGGAGTGATAGAGAATGAAAAAAATGTTATATTAAAAAATTCATAAAAGAGGAATATCAAAGAGAAAGTAATGCATACATTAGTTGATATGAAATTAACTTTTTAGCATTTTATTTTAAGCATTGTTCCATGCATTGAGCTGATGAAAACATATCTATATGTAACTTTCTTTCTGGCTAAAACCTTGAAATCAAAATTAGGTGGTGGAGGAATCATACCATGCTTTCTTGAAAACCAAGAAACAGTCATTTTTAGATAAATTTGAGAACGGAGTTAAGAAAAAAATAGATGCATTGGACGGAAACTTTGACGTGGAAGCATACAAAACCGAATTCTACAACACCATCAAAGGTACGTAACCAACGTATTATATACATGGAATTCAAAAATAAGTAAATCAAGAGATTAGAATGAGATAAAATTTAAATAATATTTCTACATTTATATTTGAAGCGAAAAAAATAATTTTCAAAACCTATCTAGTCATAAATAAAAATCCATACAAAAAAAGCAAGATTTATAGATGAAATAATATCAAAACCACAATTTATACTGCAGAAGCCCACATCACACAAGCACCAGACGGTTGGGGTGAAACCTACGAAAGTTTTACTGGAGTAGAACCTGGAATCAAAAAGTATATAGATTTCGCTCATAAATCTATTGAAGACCTTGCACGTGCAAAAGAAGAGGTAATCTATTTCATTTTTATTATCTTTTATTGAGTATTTAAAAAATATTTAATAGTTAGAAAAATGTTTTGCATGGCAATGCAGGCAGAGAGACAGGCACAGAAGGGTGGGGGGAATTTTTTAACTGACTTATTTCTGGGTCCTCCGCTCCCACTTCAACTTGGTCTTATGATCGCGAAAGCCATCGCACCAGATAGTGGCGTGGTAAAAGACATAGATGAAGGAATTCGTGGCTTCCAAAGAGAGTTTCGATCTACACTGGGGTTGGGAGCTTTAAATGGCTGAAAATAGTCTTTACTCCCCTTGCCTATTTCTATGATACAGGTTTCTCATTTCTCTTCTTTTTATCCCTAAAATTTAGTGTGAACAGTGTGTGTGCATGATACTGGATCAGATTGTTTTTTTCCCAGGTGATGAAAATCAGCCTTCTGAAGCCAAGGGTTACATGGAAAAGTGTGATTTGGATTTGAATTTGTGGTTCATGTTTTTTATTGAATTGTGATTGTAATGTGGTTTGAACTTAAAAGAATTATTATTTTGGTATTGTAATATTAAATGTTGGATTTCTTATATTGTTACTCCAAGATTGACGAAATAATAAATATTACCCCATGCTTGATTTAAAGTTCTTATAACTATCATTTGATCAATGTTTTTTCATAAGTTGTGGAAAAACCGTCTGATAGTGTTGGGGTAGAAGTGGTACACTGCCAGCCCTAAGTCAATATTTCAAAGGACTTGAGTTTGGGATCTAGTTTAAGGCCCATTGTATCTTGAATGGCTCGAGTCATTTGATGAAGAAGTCCAACGCCTATGAAACGACCTGCATGTAGTCATATCGACTTTAGGATTTCAAAGTGGAAGAATCATAAGTATAAATAGCAAGGTAAGCACGTCGAGAACCCCAAAGTCTATTTACTTAGTTAAGAACCTAAAACTATCTTGAAGAGCGTGGCCGGTAGGTGGTGCAAGGTGTCGGTTGAGATTTACTCTAAAGGTTGCACACCTTATATTGATATCAAGGACATCATTCCCGAAACAATTGAGAACCGGTGTTTTTTAAATTCATTTGGAGTGGAGACTGTACTTGAATATTTATTATTTGTTTTGCTTATGTTGGTGGTTTTCATGACTCATTTGTTCAAGTTTAATTCATTTCTTTCAATTCAATTTGTTCAAGGAGTAATATTTTTTTCACGGATGATGAACAAATAGTATAGGAGTAGTTTTCAATTTGTCCAAGGAACCGGTGCTAACTCTGTTGAACACGTACACTTCTCCAACCGGTTCACATGAACTGGTGCTGAATAATTTCCAATAAAATTGTTCACTAGCACCGGTTTGGGATATGACCCATTCCGTCAAATCATGGGACCAGTTGGGCAATAAGAATCGATTCTTAGTATCAATTAGAAGATCCGGGCACCTTATCCCCAAATTAAGCATTGGTTAAATAGAAACAACGATTCTAGACTTCAAAGCGAAGTTTAAGATAAAGGCTGCCACCAGTCTTAAAACCAGCACCCTGAACCGGTGCATATTACGTTATAGCACCGGTTTCACTATCTGGTGCATAAAAAAGCTCAAACTAACACCCACATACATTGACACCGGTTTTTCAAAGGCCTAAATAACTGGTGCTAGGATCCTGTATAACTAATACCTGTGAAGGGAGGGGGGGGGGGTGTTCTTCTAGTAGTGTTATCAATTCATATATTAGAGATTGAAGCAAAAGTTGTCTCACGAAACAACTTCATCAATTGGCATGTCTGGTGGGACCCTTTCATGAGTGGCTCATTTTTTTCGACTTGGGTTGGGAACTCATACAAATCTCCGGGGACTAGTTGATTGACAGCTCCAGTGATGCAATCTACAAGGTTGAACTCAAGAATAGCTGAACCCGAAGGCACACATCACGTTGAAAGAGGTTATATATTTTATATAGTATAACTAGTAATTGCTATTATAATTTAAAGTTATCGTAGACACATATATGTTTTAGTTCAATGATGCAAAGCTGCTGCCAAAAAAGTGAAGAAGTCAAAGGATTTAATGGACTTTTACATAATTGAGTAAGAGATGAAGATCAAAAGACCTACCATTGAACATATAGTGAAGAACCAAAGACAAAAATCGAGAGATTAGCGACCAACGGAGAATCACCAGAGATTTGCGACCGAGCCGCGACCAAGCAGCAGCTGTGGGTGGCACGAATATTGAGGCAAACCATCTTAAAAAAATCATCGGTGTGGCGGTTAAATGTGCAGTTGCGGTTAGCTGGATGAATGAGGTGTCTCGGCCTGTTATATATATACATGTCTATGTAGGAATTCCATTCATATCTAGATTTTATTTTATTTTCATGTTTTGGTAGAATTATATTTCAACTTGTAGAATTTTTATCACTACTAAAAATAGGTAAATAGGCACCGGTATGATAGTACCAGTGCAACCATACTGGTGCTAGAAATAACATTAGCATCGGTAAAATCATGGAAAAATTATGTTACCGATGCCTGTGTAAACATATGCCCCGGTGCGAAACATACTAGTGCAGTGTACCGATGCTTAAGTGAAAATAAAGACGAAAATAAAAAATATTCAGCATCGTTAAGGGCTGTACCAGTGCACAATACCAGTGCTAGAACTAAAATTACGCACGGAAAGTAAAATTCCAGCACCGATAATATTTTTGGTACCGGTGCTAATGCGAAAAATAAGCGTGAAATGGTATTTTCTGGCACTGGTTCGATATTTTATGCCTAGCACCGGTATCATTACCGGTGCCTTTGTAGACATATGCACCGGTAGCATAACTACCAGTGCAAGAAACCGGTGCCTCAATGAGAATAAGGAAGAAAATGAAAATATTCAGCACGATTAGGGTCGTAACAATGCTAGAGCTAAAATGATGCTGGAAGAAATAAATTCAGCACCGGTTATGTTTTTGGAATACACAATCGGAATGCACGCTTCCCAATTCTTCAAAAAAAATTGAACTAGGGCACGCAGAAGAGCTCCGAACATGCAATAAGTGACCTCTGTTTTTTCATCAATTTGCGGATTACTTGCCGTAGAAAACAACAATTTTGTCCCTAACCTGCGCAACAATGTATTCCAAAAGTTGGACACAAATTTGACATCTCTGTCTAATGCTATGAACATAGGTATACCATGTAAACATACCACATCTTTTAGAAATAAATATGAGTCATGTTTTGGGTCATCTGTCTTCGTACAAGGAATAAAATGTGCCATCTTAGAAAATCGATTAACTACCACAAAGATAGATGTTGTGCGGAATGGAGAAAGAACAGAAAATATGAACGAAATTAACAAGACACAAGATTTACGTGGTTCACCAA
>JAULKM010130994.1:0-19474 GCA_032355605.1 Rubia tinctorum
TGGGTTTGGAAATTCATTTAAAGTGATTAGTCTCTCAATGTCTGTAATGATTAAAATGGATTACTTCGCATATTATTATTCTTCCTCCAAGTCTTATCTCTTCCTGTAGTCTTTACCACTTGCCAATGATATGGTCCATTTACTTAAAAATAATATTATTCTTTTGCAGATATTTTCATGAGTGACATTTTCATATTACGGTATATTTTGATCATTTACCTACTCATTTTTATTTTTTTAACTTTTTAATCAATCTCATTCTTCCAATTCACTCTATAAATTTAAATGTTAAATGTAGTGGTATCACTATTAACATACGAAAATAGCATCATTTTCCTTTACAGGTCATGCCCCCCATAACAAAAGTTTCGTGGGGCTTCTTCAATCTTCCTCGACTCAATGACGATCTAATTCATGACTAAATTTTTATAAAAATGGAATTTTTAAATTTATGAAATAGTATATTTGAATATTATTTTAAATTTGAATATTATATTTGTTAATTTAAATATTATATATAATAAATTAAGCATGTAATAAAATGTATTTAAATATGAAAATATATTTTTAAAAATTATACAAAAAATAATGAATTTTTTTGAAAAATGTAATATTCAAATTAAAAAGACAGATTTAACCTATAAATTTTAAGCTAAAGAGTATAATTACTGATCCATGACTTTTTTTTAAATGCTATTATTTACGAGGTTTCTCCACTATACAGTGATGATGCATTCGAGGCCCAGCTATATGGACTAAATATTCGCTCTAACATTTCTATGGAATGGCTGTACGATTCTATTTATTATATTTCATTAAGGAAATGAGGGTTGCTTGTTTACCATTAAAAATAAAAATAAACTATCGAAGATGGTGAATTTTGGGAATTTAACATTTTATGTTGATTAGACTGGTCGAATAGGTTATATTCAAGTAATCCTTACATCAAATGATACACTAGTTAGATATTACATTTCTAATTATTTGTTTGAGTGGAAAAAAGAAAAGTACACAAAGACACTAACAAAATATAACAGTTATAATCAAAAGTATAAGTGACAATATGAAGAGTATAGAGTGGTTCCCATTATGTAACTTGTCTAGTAACATTAGGCCGAAATCACCAAACAATGTGTTGTTAGGCTCGAGTAGGGGCGTGACTTATAGTGGCGGCGCATGACCATAACCGATTGCGCGTCGTGACCAGCAAGGGCGGCGCGTGGTCTTCTTGGCCTGCCTCGTTTCAGGTTCTCTTGAGCCTGTTTTGCCGAATTTGTATATTTATAGTTTCAAAACGGCAGAGAAACTTTTGAATCTAATCGTGAAATCATTGTAACCGCCAACTCCATGAAATTATTGCTCGGTGACTTGAAGCGCTCAGGTATCGGTGTGTCATCTGTCGCGGCCACTACATGACTGTTATAGCTATAGACGACAGTGGAGAGGGCCTTCATCGAACTGGAAAACCGAATGAGCAGCGCTAAAACCTTTGGAGATAAAGATGAGGAAGGAGGCTAGCTTTCAGATAGGCAGCCGGAAAAGTACTTTTGCTGAAGATGACGGAGTAAAAAGTGAGGAAAGGGAATGAAGTATGGTTCAAATTGTTTGATCCGCCCCGACTGGTTTTGACCCGACTCATTTGAGTTGGCTTGGTCGGGTCTGATTGGGTCAATGCCTCATTTGAATCAAGTGGGTCGGGTTAAAACGGATTGGGTTGGATTTTGATCCATTTTGACCCATTTGCAATTTTACTTCATTTTCTTGAGAAAAAATATATTTATAAAAAAAATTAATTTAATTCACATATCCACCGTTATTTTACTTCATAAATAATTTTAATATTCTCGAAATATATATATATATATATATATAAAAATAATATATAGAACTAATATTAATTATAAATAATAAATTGAGTAAAATATGAAATTTATATACAATTTAAAATAAATTTTAGTAAAACTATATCTTTGGGAAAAGTGCAAAAATAACCCTATAAGATTGAGAATGTGCATGAATGACCTTGTAAAATCTAAAAGTGTAGAAGTAACCCTATAAAATTGTCAAAATGTTCAATTTTAACCCTGTGGCTGATTTCTAGCGTTGACCGATGTAAATCCGGCATTGAATAATAATGAAAAGACAGAAATACCCCGGGACTTAAAACTACAATTGTAATGACAATTCTACCCCCCTACTACTTCTTCTCTTTCATCTTCTCCAAACACACCATGGCCATTTCCGTCGTCGCTACCGTCGCCGCTGCCTTCGCCGCTGCAGTATCATCAGATCCCTAAGAACCAAAGAGTCCAGTATCATCGGCGACCAGAATCGATTCGCCCTAGCTCCTCTTCCATCGCCCAGAACTCTGCCCCAAACCCTAGATCCTCCTCCGGCATCGGTGGTCAGAACCAATTCGTCTTAGCTCCTCCTCCGTCGCCCAGAACTCTGCCACAAATCCTAGCTCCTCTTCAGCCCGCCACTGCTCCACCCATCCCTAACCCAGAAACCCTCCAATTTTCCCGTCGCTATTAGAGCTTTTCCTCTCCTCCGCTGAAGAAAAGCTCGATCCCTACACCGACGAGCAAGTTCTTCGACGTGGTAGACAAGCAAGTTCCAGCTGGAGAAAAGCTCGATCCCATGGCCGGCGAGCAAGTTCTTCGATGAGGGAGAGAAAAGAAAGAAATGGGAATGGCGGACATGGGAGAGAAAAGAAAGAGGCCCGGAATTTTTATTTTTGTTAAAAACCAAGGCCATTAATGTCTTTTACATTTTTTTTGTTTTTAATAAGTTTTAACAGAATGGTAAAACAGACATTTCAATGATTTCTGACCATTTCTGCCATTGACATTTCAGTCAACAATTTCCAGGGTTAATTTTGCACTTACAGATTTTACAAGGTCATTTCTGCACTTTCGCCCAAAACATAGGGTTAAAAACTCACTTTCTCTATATCTTTTAATTGAAATATCAAAAATATTCTAAGTAGTATTTTTTCTGTATTAAGTGAATAATTTATAATTAAATAAAAATAATATGTTTATATTAAGTTATATGAAAATAAATTATCATTTCATTTATTATTTAAATATTAATATATTTAAAAAATATTTAATTTATGGAATAAATTATGAAAATATTTACTGTGATCCTGGTCAATATGGGTTGATTTGAGTCAATTTGTGACCATGTCCGACCTGACCCGTTTAACCCTAAATTTTGGGTCGATTTGGGACGGGACAGACGACACGCCCCGATTTGCGCATCAAAATTATCTGCCCTAGAATGAAGGGGAGGGAAGAGGGAGAATGTACAAGGATGATGGGGTGGGAGTGGGGGTTGGGAGGCCACCGGAGTTGAGTGGCGACAGTCTCCCATTAGTCCAATTGAATTAGGGTTTTGGATTTATGATTGCTTGTTTGTTGTAGCTATTTATTTGATTGGTTTGATTATATAATTTAATGATTTTTATACTTGATTATATAAAGGCAAAGTTTTGACAAAGTCCGTCTTTCGATAGGATTATGGAAAGGCGGGGTTTAATAAGAATAATAAAAGGTTAAAGATTTTAGTTGCAATATTAAAATTTTATTATACAACGTATAGTAGTTATAACGTTTCTAACCCGATTCATGCAACCCGAAAAATTTATTTTCATTTGTTCTAATTTACACTTTAAACTTTGGTCTTTCCATGACTTATGAAAATGCCGTCTTTCAACAGACGAACTCTCATATAAATTATGTTTTGTGAATGATGGTTAGTTATAAGTTGTTTAATTTGCATATAAATATTATGTTTATACGAACTATTATTGTTGATGACGGATAAACAATAGTTGATTTTGGTTAAGAAGGGCTTGTTAATAAGAAAAATACATTTAAAGAGCACTCATAATGGACACTCTTAACTAATAATTCATAATATTGATTTAAGTTGATCTTAAAATTGATACATAATATTTATTTAAGTTGGTCTTAAAATTGTATCATTATACATAAATATTAATCATGTCACGTGCAATTTTGTTGCCAATTTGTACATGTATTGAATAGCTCTAGAAATATCAAAGTTAACGTATCCCTAATGAAGGACATTATTTGCCCTCTGATATTGTTTAACATAACATATAAGGTACTGTTCTTATATGGACCAAACTAAATTTAACATAATTAAAATAGGTTTATTAAAAAATAGAAATAACATGATCAAATTAATCTAAATTTCATCAAATCAAATTCTTGATGAAATGAATTGAATCGAATTCCAGATAAACCTTGGAGAATATGACCAAAGTGTATTATAATATAGAGAAAATTGTTTTTATAACCCTACCTACTTGACATAAGTGTCAATATAACCTTTTGATAACTGAAAGTGCAGATATAACCTTACCTAGTTGCTGTAAGTGCCAATATAACCCTATCAGTGGTCCGGCGGCGGTCCGACCAAAATCCGGCAGACCAGCGGTGGCCGACGGTGGTCCGACGACGGTCCGGCGGTGGTCCAGTAGAAATGGGATTTGAGGGTTATATTGGCACTTACGTCAACTAGGTAGGGTTGTATCTGCACTAAAAATTATCTGAGAGTTATATTGGCACTTATGTCAAGTAGGTAAGGTTATATTGGTATATATCCCTATGATATAATATACTTTTAGTTTTACAAATTCTTTTCATTTTTCTTTAGTCCTTGATAGAATATTTTATATTTTAGATATAGTATTTGTATAATTTTATCCACTCTTATTCATTTTTTGTACTCTGTTTTAATTGGGTTTTTAAATATTTTTTATTATTTATATTTCATATCGTCAACACATCTACAATAAATGCATCTTAAATTTTGACAATTAACAATATTAAATGTTGGGAAAATCATTCTCCTTTGCGCAGAATCAAGATAATAAAAAAAGCAGAAAAAAATATTTTAACGTGGTTCACCAATTTGATTACACCTGTGAACGGACACAGATGTTATTACCAGAATGGTTTATATAATACAAACTTAGAAATAGCGAATTTTAGACCAGAATAGATGTCTAACCACTCACTACTATTACAAAAACTAAATCTCCCTATTTATAGAATTGAAGTGCAGTTCTTTAGTTGCTCGTCATTAACATACTCTTGAATATGACATTAACCGGACTCATGAATTTTCATCGTTAATGGCCCTATGAATTCCTCACCCTTAGCCTCTTGAATTTCTCAACTGATTTATTTGAATTTGAGGTGAGCAACCCAACCCCCCGACTTAAAATTCAAAATATGGTACATGAGAGCAAAAACAGAATAAGATTCAAAAAAATTCTCTTTGACTTGAATATTCTAACAGACATATGCAAACAACAACAGACAGATGCATGATGTTTTTGCATGACGTACCAGATGCACTGTGGTCGTGCCAGATGTACTAAAAACAGGTGGACAGGGAGTCATGCCAGATAAATGTACCAAATGTACCAGATGCCACCATCAGAACAAATCCACCCATGTAAGGATTTTCTAACAGAATAACAAATGTAACAAATACAACACCATTACTTTTTCAGAATTTGTGTCAGTATCAACCACAACAACGGAACCTCGTTCTCCTCCAGATTCCATCTTCAAGCAATAACAAATTGGTGCCAAATAGCGTTTTGCTTTTTATTATCTTGAATAGAAGCTAAAGAACCATCTGCTCCTATACCATTTGTTGGGAAAATCAATCTTCTTTGCATAAAATCAAGATAATAAAAATAAAAACACATATTTTAACGTGGTTCACCAATTGGCCTATATCCACGAACAGACACATATTTTATTACCAAAAGAGTTTACATAATACATACTCACAACTGGTGAATTTTATACCAGAACAGATGTCTAACCATTCACTACTATTACAAAAGCTAACTCTCCCTAGTTATAGAGTTCAAGTGCAGCTCTTCTGTTGCTCGCCATTAACACACTCTAGAATAGGACATCAAGAACATCTCCAACGGTGGTGTTTTTGTACTTACTTGCAAAATTCCATAAATTGCAGCTGGTCTTCCCACCGTTGTTACAGAGTCCACATCATCAGCTTCCAAGCCGCTATACCTTGTGGGAGAAGGTTGTTTGATGTCTCCTGCATTTAATGTTTCAGATGCAGAAATTGTATTTCACATATAATTCGGTTGGATCGTGTAGTACAATCTCCATATTATCAAGTATACAATCTCCACATGCAGCAAAAACTATAATAAATATATTCAAAATACAATAATGTTATTTTATTATATTTCTTGAGCATGATTAGAATTGTAAAATAATTAATAAAATATATTTCAAAAACAATAAATATAGAAAAGTATGTAGTGAAAATTATATAAAATTGTATTTCTAAATTCAAAATAAAGTAAAAAATTAAATAAAAGGTATATCAATATGCTATCAAGACATTCCATACTTAATTCTAATGATTTCACATATTTGTACGTGATCTTTTTTAAATATTTCATTCATAAAGAGAAGGATAAAATCTTTTAGTTTATAAATTTAATTTAAAGTATAACAATAATAATTAATAAAAGCGTGAGATATATAACATTTATATTTAACTAAAGATAAATATTGTAAACATATGTGGGACCAATCAAGCTACAGATGAATGTAACTTATTATTGTGTGAGTGTGTAACTTACCACATCATTGAAAAGATGACATGGCAAGTCAAGATACAACATTTGTAGTTTACCATTGGAGCTAACCGAGCTCATGAATTCTTCATCGTCACAGGCCCTATGAATTACTCATCATTAGAGCATGTACAGTAGGGATTTCAGTGGTTTCAATTAGAAAATAAAACTGAACTAAAATCAAAAACTCCTACAGTGGGAGTTTCAAAGCTAGGTCAACGAATCGAGATCGCTGATTGGTTGATGGCTATTGAGCCCACCCTAGTTTATTAACCAAGGCAAGCCCCACGTGATGGCTGTCCCCTGCTCTGATACGCCTTTTTTATACCAATGGTGTCACGTGGCACACGCTGATTAGGCCACGTGGCACCTGTTGTCCCCTTTTTAATTTTTTTAAAAACCTGCTTGGGACACGTGACCCAATCAGGTGGTGTCACATGTCCCAAATGATTTTTTTAAAAAAACTGAATTTTGAAAATTCTTGAAATTTTTTGTGGAAATTTTGAAATATAAAAAAACTAATTTTTATTTTTTAAAATCTAAATTAAATTTTGGCTCTTTTTAAAAATTGAAATTACACTCATTTTAAAAAACTTAATTCTGGTTCATAAAATAATTTTAAAAGTTAAATTAATAATTTTAAATTTTAAAAAATGATATTCAATTAAAAAATTGCAAGTGTATTATTAAATTTTTCATTTCAATTTATTATGGTAGGTAAATTTATTAAAATTAAATATTGAAGGTAAAATTAATTAGTAGGATAGGTAGAATCAAGTGGGTTTCATGGAGTGGTTTCAAAATGGTTTCAACCATTGTAGAGAGAAAAATGGAGTGGTTTCTTTGTGGTTTCAATTGTTGAGGTGGAAGAGAGAAATTGATTATTTAATGAACTGAAACCACAAGACCGGTTTCAGAGCAGTTTTACCATTCTACATGATCTTAGACTCTTGAATTCATCCACTAATTTATTGAAATTTGAGGATACAATCCAACGTTAAATAATTAAACATTTTTCCTGAATGACGTGATAATCATTAAAAGGAGGAAACCACTGGAATTTATATTTTTAAACCATAGAAAGAGCCATGAAAGAGATCGAATGACATGTCATATTAAAGATGATAAAATGATGAAAGAGATCACTTTTGTTTTCAAAATTGAGGTATGGCCTCTCTTTTTTTTGTTCAACTGATTTAAATAATATATAATCGAATTATAATAAACTTAACTGAAAGAATTTAAATTGATTTAAATTGATTTTAACTGAACAACACATAAAAGAAATAAATGAAGCCTAACTATTTAAGGGGCATCGAATTCAAAACCTCTTATGACATTTGGGAGTAATGTCTATTTGTTAGGGTCAGATATAAAATTGATTTTAAAAAATAGAAATAGTAAAAAATAATTTACTATCAACTTTTTTTGTGCTGTTAAAAAGTTTCTATTTATTGATCTTCTTGCATCGTCTTTCTTCTTTTATATAGTTTTCTTTTATAAAAAAAAATTGAGAATCTCTCCGGTTTCGAAATAGGATTTTTCAACGTTTTTCTATCAGAAGTCTCATGAGATATTATGAAATGCAAGACAAATCGTGAATGAACACCTTCCAAAAGAAATGTAGTACTCCTTCCGATTCACTAAGGGTGATATATTAACTTTACTCTTGGATTTAACCGAATAAAATGATTGGATGAAATTGAATGTAAAAAGTAAAAAAATAGAATAAGTAGATGAGATTGAAAGAATTTTGCCAAAAATAGAATATGTGGCATTTAAAGAAAAATATTTCAATAATGAAAGTGTGTCAGACTAATTACAATTACAATTTTAAAAAGTGCATTAAAGAACTGCCACATCAATTAGTGGACTTTGGCCTTTCTTGGTTTTGTAGGGACAACTAAACCAAAATGTTGAGACTGAAACCATGCGTGGCATTCAAATGGAATGTAAAAGCTGACAATCTGATTTCCTAACTTCGTATCTTTTACTTTTACTTTTTATTAAATAGTGGACTGATTCTTATTAAAATTGATAGTGTGTTATAGCTTATTACAGATCAGGTTAGTATCTGAGCCTCGTTCACAATATCTCTACCGACCTTAATAATTTGTATTCTGAAAAAAAGTCATATCTAAAATTTGTATTTCTCTAACTAGAAGTCTGACATCCAATGATATATCAGGATAGTTCTTTTTTAGGCGCAAGACATTTTCGCAATTCGTATTGATTTTATTCAAGGAATATTCCCGAGGCATGCTTCCTTCATCGTTTTCATGATGCTATTAGATCTGCTTCGGTTGCAGAAAAAGCCATGGTGGGTTCCGCTTCTTGCCACTGTTGGTATGACTTTGATTAGCCGAGAACCATATGCCGCCGCCCCTTTTCCCGATTTCTCACAAAAAGCAACTTCCGTTTGTATTCAGGTACCACTGAAGTGGGAGTTATATGTTATATCTCCCCCCTTTCATATTAGTTCAATGTCTCCCGCCATGACAGACCGTTGACTTTGGTTCCTCCTGTGGTATGGTTTGGTGATGCATTTGGTCATCCCAGGATGATTTGTTGGTCGGGTTGGTCGTCCTATGATTGACCTCGGCCTTTGGAAGATTGCTCATTATCGTGGCCAACGTCTGATCAATGGTCCAGCTTACCTATTCCATTGTTGTCTTATTCCTTGCAAACCAGATTGCCCAAATGATAACACCTGCAAGTTCTTTGTCCTCCTTTTGTGGGGCTATTTTGAACCATAGTAGAGTCCATCCTCCTAGCAGTAAAGTATGTGTTTTGCCGAAGTCCAGACCGAGCCTGCTACAACACCATACCCGTCTAACATAGTCGCATTCGAAGATTATATGTCCCATTGACTCCTAACCCATTGAGCATAATTGGCATTTTGTTGATACGTTTATACCTTTTTCCTCTTATGTTTGTAGTTGTTTGGCACGCCTCTTGTATCATTCTACAGATGAGGAATTTTATCTTCTCTGGTATTCTGCTATTCCATATTATTTTCCACATCATCATGGTGCCTAGCATTGGTCAATCGTTTGTTGTTAATGAAGCTTTGTTGTTAGTTTTATTTGTCCAGGCCGAGTGGTAGCCCAATTTGATCATGTACTTTCCCAGCTAATCCTTTCCCATGCTTTGTAGTCATTGGTTCCAAAGCAGTGTCCTAGAATATATATATATATATATGTATGTATATATATATATGTATGTATATATATATATATGTATGTATGTATCTTGGGGGAAAATGGCCCTTTGAAGTGGCATCCTCCATTCCCTTATTTGATCGATTAGATCACTCACTTTGAAAACAAGCATTGATAGGATGTGTCCCACTAGGCGACATGGGTTTTGTTGATTCGGTATCCAGTTGGCTTGGATGTCAACCTTTGATCCAGTAACGATCTTCCATTTCAAGTGTGGTTTAAGGAGCTCTGATTCCCAGAGGATACCCTTCCATCCCCCAGGAAACCCTTTATTTGGGTTTGGTGTCTAAAGATCCCTGCCTTTTGCAATATTTGTCTGTGAAAATTTTCATAAAAATGAGTCCTTGTTTGTTAATGTGGACCAAGCATATTTTTTCTAGAAAGACTTGGTTCACTTCCAGTGTGGATCGCATTCCTAATCTTCCCATCCATTTCAAGGCACACATTTTCTGCCACGACTTCCAGTGTATACCTCTGCCTTCTGGATCCCCGACCCATATGAATCTAGCCATATGTCTATCTACCTCTTTTTTCATTGTCTTCGGGATTCTGGAGGTTCATTGGGTGTATTCAGCTAGGGATGTTAGCACATGTTTGCACAATGTTACCCTTCCCATTACTGACACTCTTCCTCCATATTTTTGTCTTATAATCTTCCTTTGTAGAGATTTGAACCTCTTGACCCTTGAGCCTTCTAAGTTGAGGTTGTGGCCAAGATATTTTCCTAAGAGAAGGTCTGGTTTGATATTGAATGTTTGGCTCATGAAGTTAGATGTATGGATGTCGGCATTTGGACTAACCAAGAATGACGATTTGTCAAAATTTCTCTGTTGTCCTTAGTGTGTTGCGTATAGGTTGAGGGTATTTGCTAGTTTTCTAATACTTGGTGCACTTACTTCGAAGAATAGAATACAATCATCCACAAACATTAAGTTTGAAACTATAGGTACTTCATTCCCTACCTGAATCCCTTTACACAAACTCTGGAATGGTTGTGATGCCAGCATTGACGAGAGTTCCTCTCAACATAGAATAAATAAGAAGGGTGATAATGGACATCCCTGTCTGAGTGCCTTATTCGGTCTGAACTCCGGTGATAGTTCCTTACTGAACTCTATGGTATACAAATAGTTGTTACACACTCCTTTATCCAGTTCACCCATACTTGGTTGAACCTCATCCATATCATGGCCCTTTCTAAGAATATCAATGAGACTCTATCATGGCCATTGCTCACATCAATTTTGAGCGCTCTCAAACCTATTTTCATTATGACATAAAGAACAGGAACTCGAAAGAAACGTTAGGACAACTGACTGGATGTAGGATTCAGGTGTTGAGACTTTGAATAATTTTCCATTGGGTATTTTACTATCACGGAGAATCGACTACCAGGACACAATTCTTTAAGTTCGTTGGCCTTTTTAAATAAAATTGTGTACCTTTTGGAGAAAGGGGAACGAAGCCTTTCAGTTTTCTTAATCTTTCATATTTCATTTTTTTTCTTCGACCAGTGTCACCCTTCTGTCGTTCTCCGCTACCATTATTTTTCAGAATTTTCTAAGAAATTGGCAAATCATAGGAATGCATCAAATTCAGGAGCATATATTACGAATTGAATAGCCGAGGAAAACCTAGATTCGCAGGGCAAGTGCGATGGAAGTGAGAGATTTAGATAGGAAAATGAGATTGGGAGAAATTTGAGAGAGATGAAAAAATGAAGAATGTGGAGAGCAGAAGAACGAATGTAAGTGGAAGATTCAAACTGCATTGGCTATTTAAAACTTAGTGTGAATACGGGTAGTACACGTGTACATAACATGTACATTATGAGATCTTTTCCTTTAACAAATTATAGTATCACTCCTTAATTTTTTGTCTATAAATAATTGGGATCTAGGATTAAATTCATTCACCAAATTAGAAGTGTGGATAGGTGGTTCATTACTTATCTATAATTACATGGCTCTCCACTCCTTCCCAAAGTTCATTTACTCGCATAACATCCCCTTCCACATTGCATGATCCAAAATTTTAATGTCATCCGAAAAAATGTTGGATTTTCCCAATTTCAAAATTATGGTTTTGAGATGAATTGTCGACTTCATTACCGACAACAAAAGTTTCTGGGATTTCAATGATGACAGGAGTTTTCAAAAATTTCTCATTTTCATTGTGACTTGAAAAATAGGAACTCGCAAGAAACGTTTGGACAACAGACTGGATGTGGAATTCAGTTGCCATACATTGAATGTTTTTTCGTTGGGGTATTATACTATTACCACGACTCGACTACCTGGACACAATTCTACAAGTTCGTTGGCCTATTTGAATAAAGTTTCGTACGTTTTGGAGAAAGAGGAACGAAGCCTTTAATTTTTTTTTCAATCTTTCAAACTTCAATTTTTCTTCAACTAGTATCACCCTTCTATCGTTTCTCTCCCTCGATAGTGTTTTCATTCCCTACTGCCAATATATTTTTAGATTTTTTTCATAAATGGGTAAACCATTGATTTAGAACTAAGAACGCGGGCAATTCAGGAGCAGATATTTCAAATTCAAGGACAAGGGAAAACCTAGATTCTTATGGCAGATGTGATGGAAGTGAGAGATTCATATAGGAAAATGAGATTGGGAGTAATTTGAGAGAGATGAAGAAATGGAGAATGTGGAGAACAGAAGAACGAATGTAAGTGAGATATTCGGACCGCGTCGGCTATTTAAAACTTATTGTGAATACGTGTGGAACATGTGCACATTATGTGTACAATAAGCGTTCTTTTCCATTCACAAATTATATTAACACCCCTTAATTTTTGTCTATGAATAATTTGGATATAGGATTAAATTAATGGCAAAATTAGAAGTGTGGATAGCTAGCCCATTTTTTAATCTATAATCACCTGGCTCTCCATTCCTTCCCAAAGTTCACCCACTCATGCAACACCCCCTTCCACATTGCATGATCCAAATTTTTATTGTCATCCAAAAAAGGTTGGATTTCCAAAATTTCCCCAATTTCGAAATTAGGGTTTTGAGGTGAATTGTCTGCTTCACCGCGGAATTTTCTCATTTTCTTTTTTATCTGAAGAACATGATATTGCAAGAAATGTCTGGACAGTGGATTGGATGTGGGATTCAAGTGCCGAAACTTTGAATATATTTTCGTTGGGGTATTGTACTATCACTACGGCTCGACTACCAGGACACAATTCTTCAAGTTCGTTGGCCTTTTAAAATAGAGTTTCTTACCTTTTGGAGAAAGAGAAACGAAGCCTTTCAGTTTTCTCGATCTTTCACATTTTGATTTTTCTTCGACTGGTGCAGATCTTCTGTAGTTTCTCCACCACCATTGTGTTTTCATTCTCAGCCACCAATATGTTTTCAATTTTTTTTCCAAAAATGGGCAAACCATAGATTTTGAATTCAAGAAAGCAACAATTCAGGAACATAAATTTTGAACTCAAGGACCAAGAAAAACCTAGATTCACAGGGCCTGTGCAATGAAACGAGAGATTTAAATAGAAAATGAGATTGGGAGGGATTTGTGAGAAAGAGATGAAGAAATGGAGAATGTGGAGAGCAGACGAACGAATGTAAGTGAGAGATTCAAACCATGTCGGCTATTTAAAACTTAGTGTGAATACGTGTAGTACACGTGTAAAATACGTGTTATTTTCCTTTCATAAATTATACTAACATCCCTTCATTTTTCGCTCTATGAATTATCAGGATCTAGGATTAAATTAATTGGCAAAATTAGATGTGTGGATAGGTGGCCCATTATTCAATCTATAATCAACTGGCTTTCCATTCCTTCCCAAAGTTCACACACTCGTACAATACCCCTTTCCACATTTCATTATCCAAAATTTTAATGTCATCCAAAAAATGTTGGATTTCCCAAATTTCCCCAATTTCGAAATTAGGGTTTTGAGGTGAATTGACGACTTCACCACCGACAACACAAGTTTCCGGGGTTTCAATGATATTAGAAGTTTATGGGATTTTCTCATTTTCTTTTCGATCTGAAGAACATGAACTTGCAATAAATGTTTGGACAATGGATTGGATGTGGGATTCAGGTGCCAAAGCTTTGAATATATTTTTTGTTGGGGTATTGTAGTATCACTACGACTCGACTACCAAGACACAATTCTTCAAGTTCGTTGACCATTTTGAATAAATTTGCCTACCTTTAGGAAAAATATGAATGAAGCCTTTCAGTTTTCTTGATTCTTCATATTTCAATTTTTCTTTGACCAGTGCCGCCCTACTATCGTTTCTTTGCTGCCATTGTGTTTTCATTCTCCGCCGCCATTACGTTTTCAGATTTTTTCCGATATGGGGAAACCATATATATTTCAAATTCAAGAAAGCATCCAATTTAGGAACATAGATTTTGAATTGAAAGACCGGGCAAAACCTAGATTCGCTGGGCAAGTGCGATGGAAGTGAGAGATTCAGATAGGAAAATAAGATTGGGAGGAATTTGAGAGAGATAAAGAAATGGATAATGTGGAGAGATAAGAACGAATGTAAAAGAAAGAGTTTGATTGTATCGGTTGTTTGAAGCTAAGTCTGAATATGTGTAGTATGAGTGCACGTATCGTGTACAGTACACATTGTTTTCCTTTCAAAAATTATAGTAACACCCCTTAATTTTTTGTATATGAATAATCGGGATCTAGGATTAAATTTATTGGCAAAATTAGATGGGTAGATAGGTGGCCCTTTATTTAATCTATAATTACTTGGCTCTCTACTCCTTCCCAAAGTCACCCACTCGTACAACACTCACTTCCACATTACATGACCCAAGTTTTAATGTTATCCTAAAAAGGTTGGATTTCCTCAATTTTCTCCTATTTTGAAATTTGGGTTTTGAGGTGAATTGTCGACTTCACCCCAGCATCAGAAGTTTCTGGGGTTTCAATGATATCAGAAGTTTTTGGGATTTTTTCATTTTTATTGTGACATGAAGAACGGGAACTAGCAAGAAATGTTTGGACTACGAACTGGATGTGAGATTTAGGTGCCAAGCCTTTGAATGTTTTTTCATTAGGTACTGTACTAATACAGGACTCGACTAGAAGGGCACAAATTTTCAAGTTCATTGGCCTTTTAAAATAAAGTTTCATACCTTTTGGAGAAAGATGAACGAAACCTTTTAGTTTTCTCGATCTTTCAAATTTTGATTTTTTTTACCGGTGCAGACTTTCTATCGTTTCTCCACCGCCATTGTGTTTTCATTTTACTCCGCCATTATGTTTTCAATTTTTTTTAGAAATGGGCGAACCATGGATTTTGAATTCAAGAATGCAACAATTCAGGAACAAAAATTTTGAATTCAAGGACCCAGCAAAACCTAGATTCACAGGGCATTTACGATGAAAGTGAGATATTTAGATGGAAAATGAGATTGGGAGGGATTTGTGAGAAAGAGATGAAGAAATGAAGACCGTGGAGAGCAGGCGAACGAATGTAAGTGAGAGATTCGGACTGCGTCGACTGTTTAAAACTTAGTGTGAATACGTGTAGTACACATGTACACTACGTGTAAACTACTTGTTATTTTCCTTTCACAAATTATATTCACATCCCTTAATTTTCTGCTCTATGAATAACCAAAATCTAGGATAAAATTAATTGACAAAATTAGATGTGTGGATATGTGGCCCATTATTCAATCTATAATCACCTGGATTTCCATTCCTTAACAAAGTTCACTTACTCGTACAACACCTCTTTCTACATTGCATAATTCAAAATTTTAATGTTATCTGAAAAAAGTTGGATTTCCCAAATTTCTCCAATTTCAAAATTAGGGTTTTAAGGTGAATTGTCGACATCATCACCGACAACACAAGTTTCCGGGGTTTCAATGATATCAGAAGTTTCCAGGATTTTCTCATTTTTTTTGTGATCTGAAGAATATGAACTTGCAAGAAACGTTTGGACAATGGATTGGATGCGGGATTCAGGTGCCGAGGCTTTGAATATTTTTTCGTTGGGGTATTGTGCTATCACTACGACTCGACTACCAAGACACAATTATTCAAGTTCGTTGGCCTTCTTGAATAAAGTTTCCTACCTTTTGGACAAAGAGAAATGAGGCCTTTCAATTTTCTCGATCTTTCAGATTTTGATTTTTCTTTGATCGTTGCCGCCCTACTAACGTTTCTCCACTGCCATTGTGTTTTCATTCTCCGCCACCACTATGTTTTCAAAGTTTTTTCAGATATGGGCAAACCATAGATTTTGAATTCAAGAACGCATCAAATTCAGGAACATGGATTTTGTATTGAAAGATTGAGAAAAACCTAGATTCGCAGGGCAAGTGCGATAGAAGTGAGAGATTCAGATAGGAAAATAAGATTGGGAGGAATTTTAGAGAGATTAAGAAATGGAGAATGTGGAGAGTAGAATAACGAATGTAAATGACAGATTCATATTGTGTCGGCTGTTTAAAACTTAGTGTGAATACGTATAGTATGAGTGTACATAACGTGTACAATACACATTGTTTTCCATTCACAAATTATATTATCACCCCTTCATTTTTTGTTCATGAAAAATCGGGATCTAAGACTAAATTTATTGGCAAAATTAAATATGTGGATAGGTAGCCCATTATTTAATCTATAATTACCTGGCTCTCCACCCCTTCTTAAAGTTTACCCAATCGTACAACTCCTCCTTCCACATTGTCGACCCAAATTTTTAATGTTATTTGAAAAAGGTTGGATTTCCCAATTTCCCCCAATTTTGAAATTATGGTTTTGAGGTGAATTGCCAACTTCACCCCCAACATCAGATTTTTTTTCAGGGTTTCAATGATATCAGAAGTTTTTCAAAAAAATCATTTTCATTGTGACCCGAATAACGGGAACTAGCAAGAAGTGTTTGTACTACAAAATGGATGTGGGATTTAGGTGTCAAGGCTTTGAATGTTTTTTCGTTAAGTATTGTACTAATACTGTGACTTGACTAGCAGGGTACAAATTTTCAAGTTCGTTGGTCTTTTGAATAAAGTTTCATACATTTTGGACAAAGAGGAACAAAGCCTTTCAGTTTTTTCGATCTTTCAAATTTCAATTTTTCTTCGAACGGTGCAGCCCTTCTGTCGTTTCTCCACTACCAGTGTGTTTTCATTCTCCTTCACCATTATGTTTTCACATTATATTTTCAGAAATGAGCAAACAATAGATTTTAATTTCAAGAGCGCAACAATTCAGGAACAGAAATTTTGAATTCAGGGATCGAGCAAAATCTAGATTCGTAGGGAATGTGCAATGGAAGTGAGAGATTAAGATCAAAAAATAAGATTTGGAAGGATTTCAGAGAGATGACGAAAGGGAGAATGTTGAGAGAAGAAGAACGAATGTAAGTGATAAATTCGGACTGCGTGGGCTGTTGAAAACTTAGTTTGAATACATGTAGTACACGTGTACAATAAACGTTCTTTTCCTTTCACAAATTATAGTAACACCTCTTAATTTTCTTTATATGAATAATCGTGATCTAGGATTGAATTTATATTAAAAAAATTTAGAAGTGTGGATAGGTGGCCCATTAATTAATCTATAATTACATGGCCCTCCACTCCTCCCCAAAGTTCACCCCCTTGTTGAACACCCCATCATACATTGCATGATCCAAATTTTTAATGCTATCCGAAAATGGTTGGATTTCCCCAATTTTCCCAATTTTCCCAATTTTGAAATTGTGGTTTTGAGGTGAATTGTCGACTTCACTCCCAACATCCAAAGTTTTTGGGGTTTCCGAATTTTTTCATTTTCATTGTGACCTGAAGAACAGAAACTCGCAAGAAACGTTTGGACTACTAACTGGATGTAGGATTCAAGTACTGAGACTTTGAATGTTTCTTCGTTAGAGTATTGTAATATTAGCGTGACTCAAGTACCAGGACACAATTCTTCAAGTTTGTTGGCCTTTATAAATAAAAATTTTTACCTTTCGAATAAAGAGGAACGAGGCTTTTCAGTTTTCTCGATCTTTCAAATTTTGATTTTTCTTTGACCGGTGTAGCCCTCCTGTCGTTTCTCTATCGCCATTGTTTTTGCACCCTCCGCTGCCATTATGTTTTCATTTTCTTTTCAGAAATGGGCAAACCAGAGATTTTGAATTCAAGAACGCAACAATTCCAGAACATAGATTTCGAATTGAAAGATTGAGCAAAATCTAGATCGCAAGGCAAGTGCGATGGAAGTGAGAGATTTAGATAGAAAAATGAGATTGGGAGGGATTTGAGAGAGAGATATGAAGAAAGAGATAATGTGGAGAGCAGAAGAAGGAATGTAAGTGACAGATTCGGACCGCATCGGCTGTTTAAAACTTAGTGTGAATAGGTGTAGTACACGTGTACATAATGTGTACAGTATGCATTCTTTTCCTTTCACAAATTATAGTAACACCCTTTAATTTTTTGTATATGCATAATCGGGGTCTAGGATTACATTTATTGGCAAAATTAAAAGTGTGGATAGGTGGCCCATTATTTAATTTATAATTACCTATCTCTCCACTTCTTCCCAAAGTTCACCCACTCGTACAACACCCCCTTCCACATTGCTTAATCCAAAATTTTAATGTTATCTGAAAAAGGTTGGATTTTCCCAATTTCCCCAAATTTTAAGTTAGGGTTTGGAGGTGAATTATCGACTTCACCCCCGACATCAGAAGTATCCGGGGTTTCAATGATATCAGAAGTTTTCGGAATATTTTTCCTTTTCATTGTGACTTGAAGAACAGGAATTCACAAGAAACATTTGGACTGCGAACTGGATTTGGGATTCAGGTGGCCAAGCTTTGAATATTTTTTCGTTGGGGTATTGTACTATCATTGAGAATCGACTACCAGGACACAATTCTTCAAGTTCCTTGGTCTTTTTGAATTAAGTTGCCTACCCTTTGGAGAAAGAGGAACAAAACCTTTCAGTTTTCTCGATCTTACGGATTTGGATTTTTTTCTTCGACCGTTGCCGCCCTACTCTCATTTCTCTGCTACCATTGTGTTTTCATTCTTCACTGCCATTATGTTTTCAGAGTTTTTTTCAAATATGGGAAAACTATAGATTTTGAATTCAACAACGCATCCAATTCAAGAACACAAATTCTGAATTGAAAGACCGAGTAAAACCTAGACTCGCGAGGCCAATACGATGAAAGTGAGAGATTCAAATAGTAAAATAAGATTGAGAGATATTTGAAAGAGATGAAGAAATTGAGAATGTGAAAAGTAAAAGAACGAATGTAAGTGAGTGTTTTGGGCCGCGTCGGCTGTTTAAAACTTAGTGTGAATACGTGTAGAAAACATGTACATAACCTATACAATACGGGTTATTTTCCTTTCACAAATTATAGTAACTCCCATAAAAAAATTTATATGAATAATCGGGATTTAGGATTAAATTTATTGGCAAAATTAGAAGTGTGGATAGGTGACACATTATTTAATCTATAATTACCCGGCCCTCCACTCCTTCCCAAATGATACGAATTCAAAAATGTCATTTATTATATTTTTATTCGTTTAGTATTTTTAGGAGTTTAACACTATACTCTT
>JAULKM010131002.1:0-19470 GCA_032355605.1 Rubia tinctorum
TAGTCCCACCCCCCCCCCCCCCCACACACACACACACACACACTTGATTTATGCATTGTCCCCAATGCATGTGACCAAGGTAAAAAAGGAAGATTGAAAATATCGAAGAATTATCTCTAGTTATTGTTTTGAAATTTATCATAAGGATTCCTGTAAAAACAAGAAAACTTTGAGTAGCACTGTTCCAAACCAGAATTTGATGATTATTATTCTCAAAAATTTCCACCAAATATCAAACACAATCTAATCATCACAAAATTATCAAAATCTATTAACTCAAAATGATGTATTATTTCTTTTGTGTCGTCCTCATGACTTATTTGTAATATGAGGGTTCATTCTTGGATTTTCTCATCAAGGAGGGGGTTGCCCTCCTTGTCTACTCCCAAATTCCCCCATTCTAGATAAGGTTTCAACCTTTGCCCATTGACTAGCCATTTGATGCCATTTTCCTCATCTTTTACCTCTATGGCTCCTTGATCATAAACCTGGTCACCAGATAAAGACCTCCCCACCTTGCCCACAATTTACCTGGAAGACATAGCTTAGATTGGTATGCAATGACTTTTTGTCCGACAAAAAATTTCTTCTTAACTATTCTCTTATCATGTTGTTCTTTTGTCTTTTCCTTGTAAATTAGTGCAGTGTCATAGGATTCGCGCTTAAACTCTTCAAGTTCTTGGAGTTGCAACTTCCTATGTTTTCCATTTTCACTCAAGTTCAAATTCAAGCATTTAACAACCCAATGTGTTTTGAACTCAAGCTCTACCGGGAGGTGGAATCTCTTAACAAAGAGAATCCTAAAAGCTGACATGCCTATGGGGGTTTGTATGCGGTCTGATATGCCAAAAGGACATAATTCAGTCTAGCACTCCAATCATTTCCAGATGGGTTTACCGTCTTTTCAAGGATAGTCTTGATTTCTCGGTTGGATATTTTTGCTTAGCCATTTATTTGTGGGTGGTAAGCAGTGGATATCCTATGGGTCACACCATATATTTTAAGGAAGGCTCCCATAACGTTATTAAAAATGTGAGTACCTCTATCACTATTTATGGTTTGGGGTGTACCGAACCGTGAGAAAATGTTGGATTTAAGGAAACTCTTCAGGGTTTCACATCATTGTTTTTTGTAGATTTAGACTCGACCCATTTAGACATATAATCCACCACCACTAGGATATAATAATTGTCATTGGACATGGGGAAAGGGCCCATGAAATACATTCCCCACACACCAAAAATTGTAACCGGCATTGAGAGAACTTTGGCCATCTCATTTTTGAATGATATATTGCCCATATTTTGGCACCTATCACAAGCTAGAGTGAACTCTTAGGTATGTTTCAATTTGTTGGGGAAATAAAGGCCACATTCCTCTACTCTCTAAGCGATTCTTTTATACCCAAAATGTCCACCTATAGTGAAAGAATGGCAAAGTCTAAGGATTGGCTCCACCTCCTCTTCGAAAACACATATCTAATCTCTTGATCGGAGCAACGTTTCCAAAGGTAAGGATCATCCCAAAAAATTTCCTTCGCCTCATTCACTAGCCTTTCCTTTTGGGTTTGATCAAAAGATGGGGGAAATTCTCCGTGGTAAGGTAATTCACTATGTCAGCATACCAAGGCTGGCTAGTTGTCATACCAAACAGTTATTCGTCGGAAAATTCTTCCCGAATGTGTTCCAACTTAGTATTTTCCTTAGTGGGATCTAAGCTATCAAGTGGTGTCAGTCTACTTAAATGGTCAGTCACTACATTCTCACTTCCATTTTTGTCTCTCACATCAAGATCAGTTTCACTAAACAGTCAACCTATGATGTTGTTCTTATCATCCAGCAGTTGCAAAGAAGTATATGTCTGTTACTGGTACTCATTGATCCACATCTCACACCATCTCTCCGCGGGTGCTTGAATTTCATAAATATGGTATGGTCTTTTCCCCTCTGGGAAGATATGTGATATTTACAGTTATAATTTTAGTGTACAATTTTGTCTGTATTTTTGAACTTGTGATTTTTACCTCAAGGATATTGTTTGACTTTGCGTGAAGAACTCATTCTTCCATGAATAGCATGAAGGAGTACCCACATTACCATGAACTAAGCTGAGTTCAGTACAACATGGAAATGGCATAATTCGTCACCATTTTTTTAGTTAACAAATCATGTTTCTAAAATTTATTTGTAGGATTTAATGACTTACTTTAATGTTATTGGTACTCCATGTGTAGTAAAGATTCGGTTCTGTATTCCTCTTCTCCCTTTGGTACATGCAAGTAATTTTTTCATGAAAGTAAATTACAACGTCAAGTTCTTGGAGGAAATTACAACAATATATTATCAAATGTATTGATCGTAATACCTAAAAATCACCTTATTCTCGATCACGTTGATTGGTTTGATACCCCTTGAAAGTGTGTTTAGTGTAAAAACCTCATCCGTGCTCGGATGGATAATGATGAGGTACCAATGATCGCTGTGGGAAAAAGAAACAAATTAAGTAATGAAATGAAAGAGGTTAGAAATGTAATTGGTCAACCCGGGAAAAATCCTTACGTTCTAATGAAGGGGACAATGTAGAACTCAGCGTCTATTATAGATATTGTGTTCCAGATATTTTTGAAACGTTGTTCGACCTCCTTGTCGATGTCGGTCAAGTTTCTGGTGTTTGAAGGGCAGGATTTGATGTGGCTGGCATTTGATTCGTAGACTTTCTCCCAGAGGTGGTTGTTACAATAATGTCAATTAAAACATTGAATCCTTATTGATTAAAAATACTAGAAAATATTTAGGTCCGGGACTCACCCCATCCACACATCCATTTGTGCATTATCAATCAAGGTCATCGAGTTGCAGTTTCTGAGATTGTTACCGAATTCGACCAGTATATCTATGGCCACTCAATTCGTCCACTTGACTACAAATGTTAATGGATGGAAAATCGAGAAAAACATACAGTCATTATTATTTATCATTTCCATGATAGATGCATTGCAATTGACGATGAATCTCTCCATCAGTGGGAAATCCTTCAAGTTTCCCCTGTTATGAATCCGGGGGAAAGAAGTTACAAAAATGCATTTATAAGTCAGTAAAATTTATGAAGATAGGGCATGAAAATCAATTAGGTATGGTATAGTAAAGGACCTATTTTGGTTACCTTTTTCCAAATGTCGGTCTTTATGATGGCCTATAATTGGTGCTAGAGTGGGATCGCTTGCCGGGAGATATACCCATTTTACCATGTTCCAACAATTCATTATTAATATTTTTTAGTAGCAGCACATGTGATTTTAATTTTTTTTGAAAATGATATTGAAAAGTGTAACGATAATTTACTTCACCATCGATGAGAATCTGAATCTTCGAATCATCGTCACCCAATTCATTGTAGTCATCCTCTAGATCTTTCTCACTGGGTTGCTCGTCTCCCTTACTTATCAAAGAGATGGGCCAATTGACCACGCTATCCAGTGCCTTCCTAAAGTTGTAAAATTGGTGGTCGGCTGAGGGTAATCTGACCATTGGATGGTAGATTGGCTCGTAAACTCTAACGCGAGCCACATCTCCTTGTTGGCTATGATGACGATGAGGGATTTGTCGCAACCCATGTGCGACCATGTGCTTCTTACCAATAATGTCTTTGACGTACAAAGTAACATCTTCTCCATCCTACAAGTTAGATATTTGCAAAAAATATTAACTCCATATTAAAGATTTGAAGATGCAAAAATTAATTAAGAAGAAAGTAGATTTATTTATGTAGGCATACCTCCTTATCACCTTCTCCATCGTTGGGCTCTCTACCTGGCTTTGACATACCTATAGCAAAGTCCTCCATGGCCTTTTCGATGAACATATTTGGATCATCAAGGCATGCCAGGACTTGTACAATGCCTGCAGCTGCGAAGCCCTTGACTAGTTGCTCAAGGAATGACACCATGGCCTTAACGACCAGTTAATCATTCGATGATTTATTCTGTGGTGTTGGCTTACTCGAGGAACTGTTGCCACTTGCCGCGGGTGAGATGAGGAACCACCACTGATGTGGGCAGTCCAGTCCAGTCCCCCTGTACCTGCCTGGGTGATCCTTCGTATTTGTAGACTTTATGAGAATGTCCTCACCCCGGTGCAATATCAATGTCCCTCGTTCCTTCTCCTAGTTCATTCTTAATTGTGTCATAAAGGAAATGCAAAGTTATTAATGAAAAAGGATTGAAAAAATGTTAGATTTTCTTAACGTCCAAGCTATTGAAAGAACTTAAGACGTCCGCAGCAATTCTCTGGACCTCTTTGGATGTGTACTTCCCATCGGTATCCTTGTTTTCCTATAGGTAAACAAGAAATCTGTCCAGCTTAAATTCCTTATTCTCCAATTGTTTCTCAATCTCCTCCTCAGTGAATCCCAAATCAGATAGCTTCTTCCTCTCTTTTTCTTTAACCTGCTCAGAAAGTCTGTCTACGACTTCTCGGTTCCCTTTCCTCCCATTGTGGTGGGTGTACTCTTTTGCAGATGCATATTCAGTTGCTCTCTTCTGAATCACCTAAGCGGATGGATTGGGTTTCCATCAAATTTATTAATAAAGACAGTAATCTAATAGATGGTGGAGATAGCTTCCTATAGTAAATTTTAGTAAATAATACCTGAATTCCTTTGTCCGGCGCCTTCTCTCAAAAAAATTCCATTCCTCCTCATCCACCCATTTATACTTCTGCCATGGTTTGACCTTCGACTTGTTAAGTGCACTGTCCACGTCATGTATGTATTTTTTTTGTCACTTTTTTCTTCCAGTTTCTATGTTGGTCTCTTTCCTTATTGTACACATCTTTGTTCAACATTTTCAATTGAAATTTGCTCAATGTGTTTTCAGTACTGAAGTTTTCCTGTAGTGAAAGATATGCACAGGAAGACATTAATCATGTGTTCTTTACGGAAGAAATAAAAAAGCATAGGCTCAATAATTAATCAACGAGCTTACCAATACATACTTCCACGACTCTTCCTTTACATCGTCAGGGACATCGCACCAGTGTTCCCATGATCCATATTGGATACGGTACTAGAATGCGTAATTCCCGTAGGCCGTCCATGCTATCCAATTCTTCGTGCAAACCACCTCTTTCTTGTGGAACTGGAAAGAAACAGGAATGGGATTTCTCTCCTTTACAAGCATGACGTATTGACAAGTCGTTGTTCCACGCTTCCTGCACCAACTTTTGATTTCGAACTTGTAAAATCCCTCACCAAATTTACCACCATCATTGGACAAGTCATTGCCCTCATCATTCACTTTCCTCCTTTTGCGGGATCCCTTTGCATCTCCCTTGGAACTTTGTGAGTCATTCTCCGACCCACCAACTTTGTCTCCCTCAACATTATCTTCCTTTATTGGTTGATGTTCTGGCATTCCCTCTTTCTCAAACTCAATTTGCAAAGGAATCCTTTTGTTTGGTGAATCTTTGTCTCCCACATCTTTCCCTGGAGGGTAACAATTTTCTTTTGTGGTGCTGGTCGCTTCCTCTTCGTGGTTAGTTTTCCACATTTTGGCGGCATCTACAAGATGTAAAGTCATAAAACCATTCCAAAAATTAAATTCATATATATATAAAATAATATGAGCCATTCATATAACATAAATGGGAAACATGCTCACTCAGATAATGCCAAAATGTTTACTCACAAAATCATTCCAAAAATTCATAAAACCATTCCAATAAGTTCACTCATACAACCATTCCAAAAAGTCATGCTACCATTCCAATATGATCACTCACACGATCCGCTCCACATAAACAAAAAAATTGTACAGAGGGACGAGATGATACTGCAGAAAGCATATAACCCCATCTTATCCCATTCTTCCCCCAAAAGGTTCACAATCTAATCACCAAGATTCCATCAAAGTTGCTTCTTTATTGCGTACAAGTAGGTGAGTCTATGTTTGTGGATTTTCGTATTAACTGTAACACGGCTTATTCTGGACACCACAATGTGATACCATTCATTCATTTCTAGAGTCAGATAATTCTTTGGAATCTTGGTCCAGCCAGATTTGACAACCAACTCATCTATGTCTGTTTCTTCCCAAGTTATTGTCTTGAAGATCTCCCTACCAACCAGATGTTGTAAATAGTAATAGGCATCCCCACGTGAGTATGGAATGCAAGGAACTCGTCCTCATCGTAAGAAACATTCTGCAACATGAACAACTCATTTATAACAAGTTTGCCTCTACAGTACACCTCTTTTAGTGTCGGTCCACATTTCAAGTTTGCATAGAACTCACTAACGATACTGAGGTTGAAAGTAGATGGAGTTTGACAAAAGTTTTCCCTCCCAAAACTCTGGATTGTTTGTTGGAATGGAAGAGAAACCTCTATTCCTCTCTCTGGGTGATGCTGGCATCTTTTGTATGCTTCATGTACAGACCTAGCCTCCTCGGACACAAAGGTACCGTCTGGGTACTTCCACGGAGAAACACTTGGTTGAGAAGGAGAGGATGTATGGCGTGTCCTTTTTGAATTGGATTTAGGGGCCATTTCCTAAAGAAGACATTAAGGCATTTTATCAAACACCTTGGGTGCGACCTCAATAATTCATATTATTGCATAATTTATGCATGGATATGAGACTACAAAGGAAATTTAAGCACATGTTTTAAGAGGTGGATGTGAATTACCTTATTCTACCAGCTCTGTTGTTGGAAAATTGTTGGTCCACCGTGGGAATTCCTTAGGGATGAAGATAGTTGTCACTTTTGAATGTTGATTTTGTGTTGGTTTGAACCTAAAAATGGTATTATTAATACTATACAGACGTACACCAGTAAAATCCACATAATACCGGTGTATGAACTGCCTTATTCCCAAAATATTTTTGCAAAGTACCTAGCACCGGTAAATGTGCCAGTGCAAGTTATGAAAATACCGGTGTAATTTATTTTAAAAATAGGTGCTTGTAGCTGCTTTAAATGGTAATGAGGTTTCCCCAGACCCGAGAACAAAGTAATAGTTTTTGTCTAAGTACCTAGCAAGGCACATATACCGATGTATATTGTACAGAAGACCAGTTTATGTCATTCGGAAAAGCAGCTGCCTGCAGCTGCTTTAAATGGAAATTAAATTTTTGTCCAGACCCGAGAACAAAGTAATTATTTTTTAAGTACCTAGCAACGGTACATGTACCGGTGCATTTAAATGTACATACCGGTGCAATATGTTCAAATACGCAACTGCGAGCAGCTGCTTTAAATATAAAGTACTTTTTTAAGACCCTTGATCAATGTCACTATTTTTCCCTAATTACCTAGCACCGGTATTCATGACCAGTTCCATTTTACGAAATACCGGTGCCTATGAATAAAACAGAGCACAACCCCTATTTTTTACACCAGCCATATTACATTATACCTGTGCAAATGTAATTAATTTTGAATAATTGATATTTTTTTATCAACTCATCTTTTCTAGTATTACATAAAATAAGGAGCTTAGGTATTACACAAAATAAGGCGAGTATTACACAATACTTCACAAAATAGGGGGAGTATTACATACTACTTCACAACATAGGGGGTGAGTGTTACACAAATCTATGGGAAAAAATCCAAATACATGGATATAGCTATATATCTTTTACGCTTCAACACAGTGTCCCCACCCACGATTTCACAGCTCTCGTCAACCCACAATCCATCACCATGAGAACGTCGTCCCACCACAGATCCCCCTACATCTTCCAAACCAGGAAATACTGATGGAAACTCAGGACTATCAATTTTCAATGGGTAATCAATTTCCTCTTCAAAGTAAAACTTCTTACCATGAAACACTACATGGAACTTCTCATTGAAAGGGTCCTTGATATAAAAAAACCTGACACGCCTGGGCAGCTTAAACTTGTCATCTTCGTAGCCTACAAGATTCAAGTCCACCAGTGTGAAGCCCATTGGCTTTTCAAGCACAACATCGGAATCATGTTCCACCAAACGACACTTGAACACAAAAACTTTGAGCTCTATATAATCCAACTCCCAAATTTTCTCAATCATCCTATAAAAAGGCATTGCAACAACAAAATGATGTTTGTCTCTCTTTCTAACCCGCCCCATAGATTCAGATTCAATGTATACACCATTGGTATTCATCGTGCTCTTCTCATCCTTCTCCAATGCATAAAAACTAAATCCGTTGATGTCATAATCTTTGTATCGTCTGATAGTGCAGTTTGGTCTTCTTGAAAACGCTCGTAGCTTGCTGGGTATCCCTTCCACATTGCACCACTTGAAAAACCAATTAAAGAAACTTAAAGAATGCTATACATGTATTCTGTTCGAATGCCAGTTTGGATGAATCTCTTCCAACATTGAAACATGATCTTGAACATATATTGCAGTCTAGCTACTGTTACATAAAACATACAGATGAACAGTCATCAACTCAACATTAAAGGGTGTATGAAGCGTACCCTTCGACCGTGGGATCCCATTACGCCTGTCGCAGTGTGTTCTACCAGGAACACCAACCGCTCTTTTTCCAACAAATTTTGAAGTACAGTACTTAATGATCTCCTCAGTGGCATACCTCTGAATAATCGATGCATCGGGGTGATTTATATTATGAACATAACCCTTGAAAATTTCCATGTGACGCTCGAACAGGTACATCCAATGCATCCCAATTTGTCTATAAATACGTATATCCCGAACCAAGTGTATCACAAGATGGGTCATGATGTCAAAAAATGATGGGGAAGAACTTCTCCATATGATATAAAGCTACAAAAGCCTCCCGATCCAGTTCATCAAGATGTTACTTGCTTATATTCTTCCTGCATATCAAGTTGAAGAAGAAATACAAGCGCATAATCAAAGATCTAACTTCCTCTTCCAAATAGCCTCAGATGGCAATCGGAAACAGTTGTTGCATAATGATATGACAATCGTGTGATTTCAATGGATTAAGACGCAGTGCATCATTCACAAAGTGACTTACATTAGAAGATTAGCCAGACGGTATCTTCATGCCTCGAATGCTCTCACACTGACCTCCTCTCAACAACTGACAAATTGTAAGGAGCGGGAAGCAGGTACGTTCGCTCCTCTCTAACCTCCAGTGCCAGATCTAACCGAATGTCCAGCTCCACCAAATCTTTCCTCGCATTTAAGCTATCCTTAGTGTTCCCGGGGATGTTCTGTAGTGTGACTAATAAACTTTCACAAACATTCTTCTCAATGTGCATGACATCCAAACAATGTCGAACTTGAAGATTCTCCTAGTACAGAAAATCAAAGAAAATCGATCGTTTCTTCCACGTCCCCTCTGCGGCCACACCAACCTTTGATAACTTCTTATCAAGAATAACATTCAATTTTTCACCTCGTTGTGAATAACTAACCGCTCAACGGTTTAGGTGCCTTTCTCCTCTCCTTCCTACCGACAAATGTCACCGTGTTATCTTGGAACCTTTTGCTTCAACGGGAGGAATTTTCTTTGACCCAAATATATAGTCTTCTGCCCATTTTTCAACTGATGGTATTCGGTCTCATCCTCACAAATAGGACAAGCCTTGTGGCCCTTGACTACATAAGCGGAAAGGTTTCCGTATGCTATGTAATCATTTATGGTACAAAAAGGCATTGCCTTCAAGGTAAAATCCTTACCAAGAAAACCATCAAACATTAAAGCCCCGTTGAACCATAACACTTTCAAATCTTCTATAAAATAGGCAAGACAAGTGTCAATGTCATTTCCTGGATGTTTGGGACCTGAAATCATAATAGACATCAAGACATATTTCCCCTTCATGCACAAGTACGAGGGGAGATTGTACATGGCATGCATAACAGGCCATGAACTATGTTTCGAGGACATATTACCGAAAGGGTTCATACCATCGGAACACAAATGCATTCTCAAATTTCTAGGTTCGAAAGCAAACTTCGGATACATCATATCAAAATTCTCATACTGGTTTGCATCTGCCGCATGGTGAATCATCTCATCATTTTTAAAACCTCCCCTATCCATGTACCATGTCAAGTTCTTTACTTCCTTAGCATTCTTAAACAACCTTTTTAGCCTCGAAATAATCGGAAGGTACCACAAACATTTGGACGGCACCCACTTCCTCACCGATACAACAAGCTCTCCACCGACGACCACATTTCTCCTTTTCTCACAACGGGAAATATTATGTACAAGACAAGAAATCTTATCCTTTAACTCACCCTTATATAAGATACAGTCGTTCAGACAACCATGTATCTTTTCATCCTCCATTCTCATCGGACATAAAATTCTCTTAACCTCATAAAGGTTGTCTGATATACCACTACCAGCCGGAAGCTTCTCATTCAAAAACTTAAGCAATTTATTCATACTAGTATCGCTTCATGAACCAACACCTTTCAAATTAAATAACTCCATCAAACATGATATGACCGTGTCTTTCTTCTTGCAACCGGGATACAAGGGTCTATCCTTCTCACCTAGAAAGTTAGACAAAACCTTATGTCTGCCTCCGAATTCGTCAACTACATCCTCACACATGTCATCCAATTTAGCATCTTCAAAACACTCTCATTCACTACTAACTACCACCTCCGGGTGTGAATTTTCCATATGAAACGTCCACACGATATAATCTTTTGCAAAATCCTGCTATACAAATGGAGTCTCAGCATTTTCTTATTGTCAGTACGATTTTGATTTCTATAATTGTGGCAAGGACACAATATTTGCTTCTCACAACTAAAAGCATGCTCCAAAAACTCATCCACGAAACTAATATATTCTTCGCTCACCCTGCTAACATTGGAATACACATGCTTACACCTCTTGATGGCACGATACAACTCTACACATTAATAAATGTGCAACAATCAAACTTCCACACAATTAATTACAATATAATTTCATTACCATTCCACATTACAATTACCATATTCATAATACACCACACAATATGACAATCAATAACCATAGCATTAACTGCATCAACCTTGAAAATAAATGTCTACATATCGAAACCAACAATAACCATCAATAATATACATTAACATATTCAAAGAAATGGTAGGGTCTTCGTAGGAGAGCATTCAATGCTTCAATCAACCCTAAAAAATCCATTAATGACCTTTTTTCCCCATTTCCCCATTTTTTATCTACCAAAAAAAGGTGGTAGGTGAGCATTAAATGCACCTCATACACAAGTAATTTCATAAAAATACAGGTGCAAATGTAATTCCATGACAAAAAAGAGTCACACACCAGTAATAAAAATGACACGTGCAAATTTTTTGGGCAATTCCCGCATTTTCTGGTCATATGCAGTGGTAACAATAACTATCGGTGCAGGATTTATATTTTTGGCGCCAACTCTGAACATATGCTCTGAAAAATATGCACCAACATACATTTAATCGGTGCACTTAACACCAATAACATCGTAACCTGGAAACAAAAACTGTTGTACCGGTGTGAAACTTCTTAATTGAACTAAATTTTGGTTTTCTTACACCGGTTCTTGCATTGGTACATATAATTCTGGTGTGTTACTTATCTTATACACCGGTATTCTAGTAGACATTCGGCGTACCACTGTAAATGTGTTCATTCACACCAGTCACGACTCCTAGGTAATTATTACCAGTGCAAATGACCCTATTTTTAGTAGTAATTATCTCAAAGGGTATGGACCATTTTGGGGGTTGAATGATGGGAGCAGTAACAAGCATTTCCTTCAAAGTGTCAAATGCTTTTCTACCCTCCTCATCAACAATGAAGTCGACATCCTTTTGCAACAATTTGCATAAGGGTGAAGAAATCTTAGAGAAATCCTTAATTAAACGCCGATAAAATCCAACATGACCTAAGAATGACCTAATGTCTCTCACACAAGTGGTGTAAGAGAGGGATTTAATTGTGTCTATTTTAGCCTTATCCACTTCTAGACCTTGAGCTGACACCACATGACCTAGAACAATGCCCTTTTCTACCATAAAGTGACACTTCTCGGAGTTTAAGATGAGGTTGGTGTCAATGCACCTATCTAACAAAAGTGCAAGATGATGTAAGCATGAGTCAAAATAATCTCCATGAATGGTGAAATCATCCATGAAAACTTTGACGGAGCGCTCCATAAACTCTGAGAAGATACTGACCATACACCTCTGAAATGTACCCAAGGAATTGCAAAGGCCTAAAGGCATACGCCTATAGGTAAAAGTGCCAAAAGGGCACGTAAAAGTTATTTTCTCTTGATCCTCCGGATCAATGGTTATTTGGAATTATCTAGAATAGCCATCGAGGAAGCACTAGTGTGAGCAACCGGCTAATCTTTCAAGCATTTGGTGATGAAAGGTAAGGGAAAACAATCCTTGCGAGTTAGCGCTTTTAAGAGGCGATAATCAATACAAACTCTCCATTCATTTTGAATACTGGTGGGGACCAAATCCCCATCCTTGTTCTCTACCACGATCACCTCACTCTCTTTTGGCACAACTTGAGTGGACTCACCCACTTACTATCAGAGATAGGATATATCACCCCTTATTTAAGTAGCTTAAGAACTTCACTGTTAACTACTTCCATCATTGGTGAGTTTAACCGCCTTTGAAGTTGGCATGCGGGTTTTGCATCATCCTCTAATAATATATGGTGCATGCATGTTGAGGGACTTATACCTTTGATATCGACTAAATCCTAACCTATGGCTCCCTTGAATTTCTTAAGCACCTTAATCAACCTATTCTCTTGGTCACTAGTGAGCTTACTAGAAATAATCACCGGTAATGTGTCACCCTTGCCTATGAAAGTGTACTTCTAGTCTTCGTGTAAAGGCTTAAGTTTGACTATAGGTGGTTCCTCTATTGAAGGCTCTGTCTCAGGCATCACTAAGTCATCGAGGTTCTTGGTAAGGTCTCTATGTGATTATCAATTTGGGGATCAACCTCTCCCACATCCTCCACTAGACTGGGGTTCTTAGTATCAATATGATCATGGGTTAGGGGTAATCATCTAAATCTACATTCATAGCCCTATCAAAAACCTCTTGCACAATGACTTCAAGATCATCACTCTTAATGGGAGAAGACTCATCAAAGAAACAATTCACATTTTCATACATGTTAAACTCCACAATTCAATCACCACACTCTAATGTTTACTTTCATGTATGCACATCAACTTTAGCCCTAGCAGTTTTCAAGAAGGGCCTCCCCAACAACATTGAGGTGGTATCCTTCTCGTTTACCATATCTAGGACATAAAAAAATGCCCAGAAATGTTAGTCAATTTACTTGGACCATCACATCCTTCATAATACCTCTTGGGTATATGGTGGAGTGATTGGTCAAATGGATTACCACCCCGGTGGAATGCATTTTTGGAAAATTCAATGATCTGTACAGAGAGTAAGGTATAATATTAATGGATTCCGCTAAATCCACCATAGAATCTTTAATCAAAGTCTCTTGAATTGTGCAAGGATTAACAAACATGGCAGGGTTTTTACACTTAGGGAGGAGGTCAACTTTCATGAGAGGGGGGTTTGATTTATCATTTCATGCCTAAAGCCATGTATCGAATCACATAATTTGTTCAACAATTTTTTACATTCAGGCATAAAATTGATAGTGTCAAAGAGAGAAGTACTAACCTCACAATGGTTGAGAATTATGAATGATTCCTTGTTGTGCTCCTTGCCTTGGTTATTTCTTATCTCATCCAAAGGAGGAAGTGGTGGAGCTTCCTCATCAAATAGCTTCCGTCTCCCCACCAATTGACTCACCTACCCTATCAATTCGATCACTTGTCCCCCAACTCTCTTAACACTCAAGGAGAGTTTATTTTCGAAGTCCCTTATGCAACCAAATATTTGGTTTTGGAGTGAGTCACTAGCTTTACCAAGGTTGGTTAAAGCTCCAAGTACATCTTTGCAAGCGGACCTGGGGGTGTATTCCTTGACCAAACTGGGTTAGTCAAGGCATGATTTCCATGCACATTCTCGTTGGTGTCGCAATACGGCAAGCTCCATTTTCTTACCATACTCACTCAACCAGAAGAAAGTCTCTGTAGGGTGATCATAATGACACACCCTACAGAGTCTTATATACAGAATACTCTCTCCCCACATCTTTTTTTTCTTCTATATTTTACAATGAAAACAAAGAAAACAATAAAGTTTGGAATTGTAATGCAAGGGTTCAGGGTTTACACCAAGAACTCAAGCAATAGCTTTTCCGAAAAATGAAAAACAAAAGAATAAAATACCAACACTAACTACTCAACTAACACGCTATGCAAGTTAACTACTAGACTGTTAAACTAACATCCCCGACAGCGGTGCCAAAATTTGACTCGCCCCTTCCCGAGCATCGTTAAAAACATGAGGGGAGGACTGTTAGAGATCAAAGATATGAATTTATAATGTTTCTCCCATTCCTATTACTATGCTAACAAGAATGGTAGATGGTGGCAAGTACCGGAGTCGTCCACAAAGATGTTAGGAATATAATAATTAATTATGCACAACCGTGATCGGGTCATTAATCCGACCACGTGTTAGGAATAATCGATGTTAGTAAAACAGTCATTAGGGAAATTTGTACTAACAACTACTAACATGCATTCACAATAATAAACTATATAAACTAGCAATTGGGAAATAATTGCGTAACATGATTAATGTCATTTTGATCCTCGATTTCATCACATAAAATAACTATAACCCTATTATAGTGTTTGTGGTTGATGGTCAACACTTCCCCATACCTGTCACGTAGGGTACACATGTTAATCTTCTATCAGTACCGTCTTCGAAATTAGAGGAGTGCAACGATTGCCCTACATACTGTGCAGATCTGAGTCACCCCCTTACGATTACGTCTCAGGCACTACACCACGAATGCTTCTCCCTAGGCCTAAAAGGGCAAAGGGGATGAAGCACCTTATCGATGGCTCTAGGATCACAAAGATAATTCTTTTTTACCGCTCTAGCTATGTCTACCCATTACCCTTCAGACCAACTCGCTGGCCTACTAGTGCATGGTCAATCGTAAAGCTAACAACGACAACCTAGGCGCACACACCCATGTAGATCAAGACAATCGTTACCCCAAGCGCATCTAGGTTTCCCTCCCCGGGGGGTATCAATAGTGCAACAACATAAAAGTATACTTCGGTGTGTGCTAACTAAGTGTTACAATCATGCAATTCACAAGGCTTTTTAGATGAACCACAACAATATACATTTTGGTCCCAAAGAATATATAATATAGCTAAGGATTGCAAATGTGTTTCATGTATTAACCATTAAGCATCCTACTTTCAGTGACAACCTAAATTTAATTTTCAAAAATTGATCAGGATTTATTAGATATGATAGAATTGCCTCAACTTATTAGTAGTAGTGTTCGTTACTAGTTCTCCTTATTCTGGTACTCGAATTTGATTTGATATTGTTATTTTATAGAAAATCATAGTTAACTAAACAAATTTGATAATCACTCATAGATAAAAAATAAGCTAATTGGTAATACCTAAGTTCACAATCTAAATTATGGCAATTAACTGCTTTTCTAATTCATGCCTTGATAAATAGATAGATATTTGAATTTTGAAACTAAAAATTACATTTACACATGCAAAGATAGATGGGAAGAACAATTTGCATCCACACGATAATAGTAATGGTCGCAGGAGTTTCTAAAACACTTAGCATTAAAATAATATGAGTACGAAAATTAAAAAAACAATGAGAATTAAAGAACATGTAACACTTTACCCTTAGTAATGCAACAGGAATAATGATTTTCAAGAGGCCAGAGTGGATGACGTTTATTCACCCAAAAGAGGAAGAATCGAAAACATTAATAAAGCATGGATGAAATCATACTTCCTATTTCCATACTCCAGTGCTAGGGAAGAATCGAGGATGGCTTGAATTTTGAGTCATTGAAAAAACCTCTATTTATGTATAAGGTGCTCCGGCAAAAATCGAGGATGATGAGATGCAAATTTCCCTTGGAATCAACAACAAAACTCGGCTAGGCTATCTGAACATGGCAGAAGCCGATATCCTACTTTGTCATTCTCTTCAAGTTCATATCATAAGCCATGGGAACATAACCCTCATACAATCAGTTATCAAACATTCAAGCAGGTGTAATTTGATGAATAATAAGAGTATGAATTACAATCGTAAGAAATAAGCCACGTGTAGAGGTGGCACACACATGCAGAAGTTCTTCAAGTACATCTTCAAGGGTGCTGATGCCAATGACTTTCCCCTCTTCCATATCCTCGGACAAATGGGGTGAACCATTCTGTTTGGCCAAGTGCTTCTCAATACTGATTACAGTGTTATCTGGACTCTCGTGACTCTTTTTCAGCAGAGGATTTTTCATTTCGAAATACCTTCGGACAAATGTGACTTTTCGAAACCAAACAAACTTACAATATGGATAAAACTCAGAGAGATAAAAGAGAGCAAACCAAACAATGTGCATAAAGCTAGAAAATATGGCGACCAACATGCATGCATCATATATTCAGAGCAACATTACTCGTGTGAGCGTTAGGATTCTCTATAAAGGAGAGAAAAAAAATGGAAAAAATAAAGGAGAGGGAAACAATCCACATTGATTGTAAACTCCTCGTTTAGGCATTAGAATAATTTGGAAATAACATCGCATTAAACGCGGTAAATCAATTGGAAAAGCTTGACTATTCAAATAAAGAGATGTACATCAAATGAATAAATCAAGGAAGGGACATATTAATTGATGCATTTTAAATCATTCAGAATACCAATCCGGAATTAAATACCGCTTCATTGTAAAAAGATGAAATAAATTCGGAAAGAATTTTTTGGCTAGCTAATATGCCAAACTTAAAAGATGCCACTTGCCAAATTTGTCAAACCTTATGTGAATACGACATGTGTTAAACTTTGGAAGTGTTAAAAAGAGTTACTTTTTATTTTATATATAATATAGATGTGCATAAAGGTGATGTGCATAATTAATTGTCCGCTGATATGCGCAGAGGTGCACAATGTGCATAATTGATTGTCCTACATAAAGGTGCATAAAGGTTCGCAGAGCTGCATAGCTTGATTTTAGGATGTTGCTAATATGGAATTGTAGAGCATGCTTTATCTGGATTTTGTTCATAGCTTTGAATTGATGTTTTGTTATTTGTAGTTGGTTTACGTCTAGTTTATTGAGGTTCTGTTTTATGCTTGATATTTAATTTGACAAATTAAGTTTTAATGATGTTTTACAATTTTCTAGATGATGTTTTGTTTGATATACTTGATGTTTTATGATTTTTAATTTGACAATTATATTGATATTTTATGATTTTTAGTTTGGCAATTATATTGATGTTTTGTTAGTTGTAATTCATGTTTTATGATTTTCAGTTGATGTATTGTTAGTTGTAGATGATGTTTATGATTTTAAGTTTGACATTATGTTGTAGTTTTATTCTTCTCTCGTGATGATATTTTTTATTTTCCGGGTGAGGTTTAGGTGACGTGAGTTGATGTTTGCAGCTTTTTGGGTGATATGGGCTGATGTTTGTAGTTTTTTTGTATCTCATGTTGATGTTTTTTATTTTTCGAGTGAGCTTTAGGTGCATGAGTTGATGTTTGTAGTTTTTTTGGTGATATAAGTTCATGTTTGTAGCCTTTTAAAAAAATTGACAATTTAATCTTTGTTCATGATTTATGATTTTCAATTAATATTTGTTAGTTTAGTTGATGTTTTTTATTTTTAGTTTGGCAATTATTTTGATGTTTTCAATATTTTGTTGATGTTTATTTTATTTTTAAAAATATTTTTGTTGCCATTGTAGTTGATGTTTTATGATTTTCAGTTGATATTTTGTTAGTTATACTTGATGTTCATGATTTTCAGTTTGGCGATTATGTTGATGTTTTTAAATTTTTTTACTGATATTTATTTATTAAAATATATTTTTGGTTGCGATTATAGTTGATATTAGTTTTTAGTTGATATTTTGTTAGTTGTAGGTGATATTTATGATTTTCAGTTCGACAATCATATTGATTTTTTAAAATTTTTGAATATTTATTTATTTATTTTGATAATCATATTTTAGTTGATGTTTTGTTAGTTGTAGTTGGTATGTATTATTTTTAGTTCGACAATCTTATTGATTTTTTTACAATTTTTGAATATTTATTTTGATTTATTTTTTATGTATTGGAGTAGGAGGGAATATAATGGAAAAAATTAGGGAAAGATCCTTAGGGAAAAAAAATAGGGAAATATCTCTTGAAAAAATTGGGAAATGTCCCTGGAAAATTATTGGAGATAGGTCATTAAAATTATAATAGAGTTAGCATTACATGAAGGTCACTGATTCTCTTCATAAAGTTTAGACTGACGAACAGGAGACCATCTCCCATTATTAGGGTTAGCAACCCCTCTAAACATGCATTGACATTTTTAATTTAATCAAAAATCACTACACAAAGTGTTATTTTAAACCGACTAACCGTTAAGCGAGGTTATTTTATAATTGATGGAACCAATGAAATGAATGGATGTTTGTTTTTGTTTATTGTAATGAGATTCATATAATTTGTAATGTATAAATAATTATAACTTGACCCTAAAATTTAATGAAACTGGATTTTTTATGATTGGTCTAACCGCTAGTCGGTCTAACAGGAGACTTCCTCAACTCACTAACTTTAATCATAAAATTCTAACAATATTTAATAATAATATCATGTAGCATAATATCAGATTTGTAGTAGAATATAATTTTGTAAAGTTTGTCTCTTAAAAACGATATTTCCATAAATTATGAAAAATCATGGACTCAATTGCAATTTTACCTGAAAAAGATGAAAAAATCGCGCGTTAAAGCAATTAAAATTTGAATCATAAGCTATTTAGGTAAACTGACACACCTACTTAAGTTTTGTCCAGAAACATTACATATTTAGAACAAAACATATAATTGATATGTTTTACTCTGTTTCTAATTAAAACTCAAATGTTTCACTTGCAATTACTGCAGAGTATAAACCACTAATTTCATGTTATTCTAAATAAACCCTATCTTTTCATATCCTATGGAAAGACGGTGTTTCCCAAAATTTTGTCTTTTATAATACTAATTTTTAAAATAATTTTTAGTTATAAATAATAATAAAATATTAATGATCAAATATTTTTTTGAATCGACTATCAAAAGTCAAATTGTCCACATTCTATTAGGATGGAAGGAGTAGTATTATGACAAGACCTAACAAAATATTACCAAACTCGAATACACAAAAATAATTATAGGGCAAAATACTCAAATGACCCTATTATTTCACAAAAGTGCCAATACAACCCTGTAAAATTTGAAAGTGCTATTATAACCCTATGTTTTGCATCAGATGTGCCGATATAACCTTTTGACACTATTCCGGCATTGACCC